>VXBZ01005416.1:136419-163052 GCA_013399135.1 Heliornis fulica
CGGCCCGGCCGCCACCCACCCCACGGCCACCCGCCTCGCACTTTCCCCGACCCTCACCCTCCAGCAGCCGTTGGATGATGCTGTCGATGTTGAGCTTGTCTATATCCGCCATCGCCTCTCAGCGGCCGGGCGGGACCCTCCCCACGGCTCCCCTCCCTCCGCTCGCTGTCTTGGACGACCCGAATTCTCGTTCTGTCTCGGTATTCCCCTTCCTCCTTCACCTTCCCGCTATCCCTCTTCCNCGGAGACCCAGCACTGAACAAAATGGCCGTCGTCTCCTCAACGAAGTCGCTCGGCGCACGGATACTACGAGCGCGCGGCGGCTCACCGGAAACCTCTTTATAGGTTGGGCGGGAAGAGCGGGGCGGAGGAAACGCACCGCGCCGTTCGCGTTCGTCGAATCCTTCCGCTCACGGGAGGTGAAGTAGTGCGGCGTTGCCGCCTCCGGGTATTCGGGTTGTTAACGGGTTCGGTCCCGGTTTGTCGAAATTTGGCCCCACAGCCTGGTTGGTGCCTGTTTGGGCTGGACTTCTGTCAGTGCTGCCTCCTCATGGCACCTGCTTGGAGACTGCCTGTGAGGGAGCTGTGGCTTGGTGTTGAGGCAGTGGATATGAGGGGTGTGCTCTCCCTCTGCATAATGGCCACCTCCCCTGTCCTAAACTGTGTTGAAAGTTGTGTCTGTGGTTGCCATCTTCCTCAGAGTGCTGCAGCCTGTGGGGTGTGTGGGGCCATGCCCCAGGTGAAGGAGATGGGATGATGGCACTAGGTGAAGGTGGCCATGGCCCCTTCCTGCTCCTTTCACACCTCAGCCTGGGTGATATATGGCCATGGGCACACAAGACACCCTGCACAAGATTGATCGCTGCTCAGCACCCACCCATCCCCAGCTCTCACAGAGCATGTTGTGGTGGCAGCTGGGCTCTGAGCTCCCATCTCTGGGAGTTTGCAGCTCACTCAAGCCCTTCGTCTCCTGAGCAACTTCAGACATGTGGCTCTGCCCCTGCAAATACAGTTGTACAGCTCTTTGAAATCCTTATGGATGGAGAAATTAGCCCACGCTTTCAAGAGCATCTTGCTATTTTGTTTCACACTTCTGCTATTACTTTATTCTATATGTAGCTACAGCTTGGCTACAAACAATTAACTGAGGTTCTGCTCCTAATTCGGATTGCATTTGCAAGGGAGATGGTCTGTGCAAGCCTTTCCCACTGTTCAGTTTGCATCTGATTAAATATTGTATAATTGCTTTATTTACTCCTACTTTAATTTGCAGGGATGGCTGTGGCAACTTCTTCCTCTTCCCCTCCCGTCCCTGTGTGAATTGCTCCCACTATGGATGCCGGATTCCTGCTGCTGACAGTTATACAATATTCATAACAGTTTATTACCGTGGTGGGGCCAGAGCAGAGTTCGTGTTCATGAGGGCGATAAAGCAAAGGACTTGCAGTCTCAGCACACCTTAGAGGAAGGAGATAAGAGGAGACAGACAGAGTCTACTCGATAAGCAGGTGATTGCCCGTTGCAAAAACGCAGCTTCAACACTCAACTTCCCTTGCCTGCCCTAACGAGCACACCCAAGCCAATACACTAATCTGTGTCACGCTGGTGTAAGCCCAAAGTAACCCCGTTAAAGACAATGGAGTTACTTCAGATTTACTTCCAACGTAACAGCCTTTGCAGATTTACATTATGTGCTGCACCTTCCCAGAGAATGCTCCCTCCTCCCTCCCTCCTCCCTACCCCCCCTCCCTGGCTCTTTTGCACCAAATGCTTTCCTTCTCTTTCAAATCCTTTCTAATTCTGCAGGGCAAGTTTTTCCCTTGGACTTAACTGAATTATTGTAAAAATGAATCTGGCCCTGTGTTTCCAGAAGAACCTTCCTGGCCTTGTTTTTCTTACTGGAGTTTTAAAAAAAAATTGTATCTCATCCTTCAGCTATTACCCTCCCTTCAGGTATAAGCCCCGTGAGAATCTGAGCATCTTTGGTGGGGTGCTGAGTCCATTTTGCTCCTGTTAATTCTCTGGGAAATGGTTGGAGGGGGAGACCCATGAGATACACTTGGGAATTCACTGGGAACACCCTACTTGTGGAAGGAAGGATACAGTTTTCAAAAGAGGTCAGGGCAAAGAATGTATCTCACTTGCTGAACCACATCAGGCAAGGTCCAAAGCAGAGTCAGTTCTCGTTAAAGGAGGCGTAGCCAAAGGGAAGGGAAAGAAGTGACAGATAAAGGCGAATCTGTCGAGGCCTCGTCATCACCTTAATAACCAAGGCGCCTCACTACAGCCCCGTGTCTTGACAGCAGCCGCCAACACTTGCTGCCCTGTTCAGAGGGGAATGTATTTTTGCACAGATTCTTTAGTATTTACAGAAAAAATAGGGACCCTTCCTTAACAGCAGTAAACTGTGATGAGCCAGAGACATTAAAATGCCACCGCAAAATTACCTTTTTAATAAGCTAACTTATCTCTGCTGGAAATAACAAGCCTCACCCCACACCCACTTCTCTGATTAGAAAAGGGACCTAGCCAAGGTGTTATAAATATCCTGAAACTATTTTGTTCTCCAGTGTTGCTCACAACAATGATTTATTTCTAGAGGGGGAACAATCAGGGAAAATCCCATTCTCCTGCACACAGGCTTGCAGCATTCCCTAGTTTTGAAGCTCATGGTTCATATATTTCCCTCCTCCTTTCAATTTGTCTACGATTTGTGCTCTAGCTTGCTAAATGCATGATGATGTACAGTTTGTCTCGCTTGCAGCTCTGAGACCTTTGTATCTTTTCCTCCCTCCAAAATTCCACAAATAAATCACTGCTTTGGTAACATTCCTTGGGAGCCTCCGTGTAAAATACCTTTCCCTGCTGATTTCTCCTCACTGTCTCATGTGCATGCCACTTCTGTTCATCGTACAGTTGCTCATAATCTGGCTATGTTTAAAAATATGTACATTATATATAATACCCACCTACATACAGGAGTGAAATAAGGAGCGTTTTGTTATTGTTCTGTACATACACATATGTATTATATCCATGCACAAACATATAAGCCTGTATAATATCATATGTCTGTACAACAAATATACACAGGCATGTATGTGTATATATATATACACACACAGATAATAATGAAAAGCTCCTTATTTTATCCCGGTTCGTAGGCGGATCCTAAGAAATGCGAGTCACCCGCGCTTCCCCTTGCCTTAGATTACATATTTGTGAAGTCCATGAAATTCAATGTGCTTGTGTACATTTCAAACAAAGATCTACAGCGATTGTTCAAGCACTGCAAAAACAAGAACGAGTGACTTGTGGGTCAAATGCTATTTTTCCTAGCTCGGTACACAGCTAGGATTGAAATGTTTTGATAACTCCTACTGTTTGCATCCAGATTTCCTTGTGTTAATACCAAGATAAAGCTTTTATGAATGCTTCTTGCTTCTGATGTCTAAAATATTTTGCTGACCCCCGAATTTCAGATGCTGTAGAGTTTTGGGGGTGGATGATGCCAATTTGTCAGATAAAAGAAGAGCAGCTGGAACATGCCTCAAGGCTGATCTGAAGATGTAGGGGTCCGTGTCCTGTCCAGAAGGGAGTTGATGACGCACAGGCGAGTGTTTTCTTAGTGTCATATTATATTTACGAAACACACAGTGTGATGATCTCCCTCCAGCAACAAAACCCGCACACTGCAGGCAGGTGGCTGCTCCGTGCAGGACCTGGCGAGGAGCTCAGTGCTGGATGTGGCTCCCAAGCTTCACCTTGGGGCTCACCAAGGACTCAAACCACATGCAGAAGCCAAATCCCCATCCCCAGACACCCCACAGCAGGTTGCAAGCTGAAGACTTCATTACATTCTCAATTCTCACCGGCCTTGATTTCCACTGAGCTGAACTTTTTTGCCGTCTCAGCAGCTGGTTTCTGTGTGAGATTTCCCACCAGCAGAAACTGTCAACAATAAGTCCATCTCAAGTTTGTTAAAATCACATTTGTGATATAAAATGTTTAAAGATTCTGTTTGGAAAACTTCGAGACAGGTTGTTCTGATGTGGGAGAAATGTGATTTGCTGTTCCTCCCCTCCTACTTCTTCCTTGTTGTTTTTTTTCTGTAGAAGTTGTTGTACTTCCTGGGTTTCTGATGAAAGGTATCTTTGAATGGGAAAAATGTTCCATTGGTGAGTTTAGGAAGGTCCATATTGAAAAAAATACCACCAGTAAAATCCTTCTTATGTAAAAATGTTCCAAATGCTGTATTTTTCTACTATAGCAGTGGTTACAATAGGAATTTTCCTGCTATTTGGCTTAATGAAATATAGCACATTCCACCTTCTGAGAGAGTTTCTCACATGAACCTGAGTCTGAAGGCAGGCACAAGATCTTCAGGCTGGAGAGCTGCTGCATCCTGCCCCATGGAGCATCCCTGGGCAAGCGTGACAGAGGTCTGCTCAGTCGCTTCGAAAGAGAGGGGAAACAGCGCTGAAGGAGGCTTTGTCCTACTTTAAGCGAAGAGCAGCCGTAGCGGATCAGTTGACGCCGCTTTGGCAAGGAGCGGAGCCCTCGTCTTCCCCTCTTCGGTCAGGAATCTCTGCGCTCCGCCAAAGCCTGAGTTTCATAACCATCTAGAAAGCTCTTGAGGGTTTCCCTGGGGCTCAGCTGAGCCATTTGTGGAGGGGGGAAAAGGGAAAACTTGTGGCAGCCAGAGCCATCCCTCCAACAAAGGGCTTTTCAGCCCTTCTTCAGCTCCTTTACAGGGGTGGGTGGTGTAATTTGCCTTTTCTCTTTGCTGTGCAAGAAGAAACCCAGTGGGGAATGGTGTGGCTGTCAGAATGGTTCACCTTGGTCTGCCTTGATGTGGTTACAGAGGGATGTGAATTGTCCCATGGCATGGAGCAGACCTTGCAAGATGGGGAGAGGAAGCTGCATCTCAGAAAGATGAAGTGGGTTTTTTTTTTGTAGCTTCAGCTTCACGTGGCTTGAAGAAGGTGCTTTGTGGATGCTCCTCATTGCATTGGCCAGGAAGGCCTGAGACATGGCTACCTTCTTTGCTTCCTCTGCTTTTACCTCAGCACCACTCTGCTTCATGGATGAGCTGCTTCTCTAATTAAAACTGATAAAAACCAAGGACCAGGAGGGCTGTCAGGGGAGTGGAAAAACAGAAATAAGATGAGGGTCTGTTGATTTGCTCTTGGTCAAATGGCTGCTGTGGTTCTGCAGACCCTGGTGGTAGATATCTCACTGAGCAAGAGCTGCAAGAGGAAGAAAGAGATCTTCCACCATCCTGGGGATCCCTAATTCTTCTGGGGATTTCAAAATGCAGATAAAATTCCACCTGCTAGTGCCTCCAGGCTTCCCAAAGTCTGAGGCACCAAAGCTTTCCCAGTCCTGGGACAGGTAATGAGCAATCAGAGGGCTGGGGCTGTGCTGCTCTGGGTTTTATTTCCCCTTACACTCCTGCAAACACAGAACAATCCCACTACCATCTCTCGGACACCTGGATTTTCTGCTTACACACAGCATTTTGAATCGTGGTCCACAGTGGAGGTAGCTGCCATGTGTGCTTATTTGTTTGTTTGTATTCTCACCTCCTCCTTGCTGCTCGCTGCTCACTAGCCTGGCAGAGTTTCAGGAGCTGGGCTGCTCTTACATAACATTGCGCCAAAATGGGTACAAAAGGATTCAGAGGAATCCGTGGCCGGAGTCACCTTTGATCCCTGGATTCCCTTCTGTTTTGTCTGCACAACTCAGGCATACTGTTGCAAGCTGCTGCTTCACCTTGGGGCATCCTCTTGCCATTGGCATCCCTTGGGACCGGGGTGACACGGAGAATCAGGTCTCCAGCCGCACGCGCTACCTTTGCCGCAGCCACCTTTGACTGCCACGTGACGGCAGGTGGGGTCCCACGCTGGCTCTCGTGGGCACACAGATGCTTACAAAAGCATCAGCATCTCTCAGGTCCCAGAGAGCATGGCCAGAGTTCAAGCCTGTATAATTAATGGGAATTATCCGGTTGAGGGAGTGGGTATGAAACTGATTTAACTTGTCTGAAATCCTCAGCCTGAGTCGCGCTGAGCTCTGTTCTCAGCAAAACAGACCCGCATCTAGAGGAAGCGACTCGAGGATGGTCTCTCTCATCCTTTCTCCCAGGATGGTCTCTCCATGTCATGGGCCACTGCAGTGAGGCAGAGCCCCTGGCACCCCATGGAGAGGATGTGGGGGCTCAGCCCAGCAGCAGAGAGGGAGATCTCCGTGGGGATATCTCCAACATGTCAGAGAGTTGCAAAGCACACAGGGTGCTTTGAGTGCTGGTGTCGGCTGGTTTAAAACAAACATGACCCAGGTAGCTGCAATCCCATCTCTGGGTCACAGCACAGACCCAAAGCCATGGGCCAGTCTGCAGCTGAGTGCCTTGGGTGATAAATGGCGAGTGTTGCAGTTTGGGGGCAGTGATAAATCTAAGGGCTGTGAAGAATAGCATAGACAATCGTGGGGTTTGGCCAATAAACTGGGCTTTTACGCAAATGCTGCCATACACACGTATGCTGTCAGGTGGCAGGTGAGACAGGAGAGTAAGGAACATTAACCTGTGGAGAGAAGGGAGCCTTGGAAACTCGCCACTTTTGTTCCAGTCTCTGCTCTTCTGGAACTAGATTTTCCCCTTCTTTGCCTCTATGTTGTACTTCACGTGATTTTTTGCCTTTTGAAATAGATGCCTTGTTTGAAGTAAGAACACCCTGCACATGTTTGCACAGTAGGTGAGATTTAGCCCAGTGCAAGAGTGGGATCAGGTGAGACTTTGGCATCTCACTGCCTCTGGATCAGGCAGCTGGACATGGGGGTGATGTGAGACCTCTGCCTCCGAGTGAATGGCTGTGGGCATTGACAGTCTGCTTCTTCCACTTAATAATAAAAAAAGAAGAGTGGAGGAAGCATTCACCCTGCAGCCACATCAGCTTTGTTTATTCCAGGATGCATTTAGGGTTCAAATGTACCGTTACATCTTGTTACCGAAGGCCTGTCCTGCCCTCCCGTTTTCCTCCGAGGGATGCTCACCACCCAGTTGGCCTATTATAAAGGGAGGGTTGCAGAAATTAATGTGCTTTGTGGTAAAGGGAGAGGAGTACAAAGGCAAACTATGGGCAGAGAGTGAAACCTGAGTGGATGTTGCCATGGGCATTCGAAAAGGGAACAAGAGTTGTAGGGACTGTACCAGTTCTTACGAGTACTCAGCGCTGACATGTCAGATCCAGCTGCAGCAGACAGATGTGCCTCCTGTTTCTATCCACACACACAACAGGCAGGACTCATGGCCAGCTACTGGGAGCCACTGCAGCCTGGCCCATCACTGCTGAGCCAGCACAAGCCAGGATGTGCCTGGTGATGGTAGCCATTACATCCAAGGTGGAGCAGGGATGAGACACCCCACAAGAGGCTCTATATCCCCATGAGGATTGGACTGAACCTTCTCACCACACCTCCCAACCTGTTGTGGGAACAGGATCCCTCCCCCTGTGCACAAGGAAGAAAAGCTGATTTTGAAACCTAGAGGCAATATTTTAGAAGGAAAGCAGTTTGTGGAAGTTTGTGCATGCCTGAAGGTTTTATCTGATGATAACTTGAACCACCATAGAGTCTCTTGTGTACATCCTCGTGGGACCCACTTCCCAGCACAACTTCTTCCTAGGTAGCTCAACTGAAACAAGAGCATCCCAAGATGAAGCAAACTGTGAAAATCACCAGGAGCAACCCTGCCAGGGGTCTGAGAAGCCCCACATTCTGCTTCTCTGAAGCCTCCACTAAAGCTAAATATGTGGCCTCCAGACCATGGTCTTGACTGTCACTCCTTTTCATATACTATTCAACTTCTCTGCAAAGAGTTCCCTCCATGCTAAGCTTGCTGTGAATTTTGCTAACACAGGATAAGAAAGGCACCAGCTACAGCTTCCAAGCTGTCCTACCTTTGCCACTTCTCCCAACACAACCTCAAACAAGTGTTGGGTATTTTTTTTCTCGGTAGCATGTAGGTCACTGGAGAGCCTTAGGGACCTGACAGCTGACATTCAGCCTTGATTTTGACTCTGTGCGTCAAGCTTTCTGGAAGCAAGAGATGTGCAGTTGCTGGTGAGACCAACTGTGTTTTGTGTGGCTTCAATTAAATGTCTTTCTCAGCGTGGGCTAGTTGCCAGAGCTCTTTTTTTTTTTTAATAAAAGAAATGATTTTATTTAGATATATATAGAAAAAGTCCCACCTGGTGTTTTGGAAGGGTTTCAGCTGGAATGATCCCATATTCTGCTATTAAAAGGTGAGCTGTATTTTTCAGCTGAACTTTTCTCCCATTTATAGCAGCAATTTGGCACACATGAGGCGTAAGCAGCAGCAAGGTCACTGCCCTTCCAGCCAAGGAGTGAAAGCCATGGTACATGCTGGAGCTGGTGACCTGGGGGCAGCTGCCCACGACAAGCCTGGGGAGAAGAGAGCTGCAGACTGACCCCCAAAAGTTGTGCAGGAGCCCTGGGGTGGATCAGAGACCCCTGGAGAGGCATGTCCCAGCCACTGTGGAGCCTGACCTGCCTGTGTGATGCCCTCGCAGCACTGACTTTAACATCAGCGTGTGCACGGGCAGCGGGTTAATACAAGGCTAACGGACAACATTTCCTCTGTTCTCCTTCTTCCTGCACCTTTTCAATCTCTGGATGCTCAGATGACATTTTCTAGACCTGGGTGTTCTCCTCCATGAGCCACACTGCCTGCTGTCCCCTGCACCATGACCAGATGCTTCTGTCCGTGCTGCGGCTGCGAGGGGGAGGTGATGCAAGCCAGCAGCTCTTCACCACGCTGCTACATTGCTTGGCTGCAGCTGCGTTTTAGTCAACTTATTTATTTATTACCAAGGTTGCACTTACTTGTATTATGAATTTACTTATCAAGGGTGCATATTGCAGTCTCTTCCCAGCTCCAGCTATTGAAGTTACCTGCCCTGTCTCATCTGGATTTGCTCCTTTCAGCAGCAGAAGGTGATGCCAGGAACGTTCCTGGGAACCAGAGCACCTCGGCCCAGTGTAACATTTGCATGAGAACCTGGGGAGTGGTGAGGAAATAAAGTCCAAAGGCAGAGTTGTGAGTCATTTGACAAAACTGTGGTACAGCTGCTGAGTTCCCCAGGGCTTAAAACCAGGGTGCAAGGAAGAATTGGAAATCCCAGGGTTGCAGGCTGCCAAAATGATGAGAACACACTTGATCTTTGTGTGCCAGGAGCTCGGCCTTGCTGATGAGCTCGTTTCTGTTTGGTGTTTTTATTGTGCTCTGATTAATATGTAAATTGTCATTTATGCCCATGCTGGGTGACCACATATCCCTGTGCTGTTACTGGTCCTTGACTGGAAATGCCTGCAGTGTCCCTGGCTCCCCTGGGTTGCAGCGGGAGCACAAAGCGATGCTTTAAGTCCTCCCCTTTGCTCCTCCCAGTTTTCTCCCCAGCACAGCCTTTAAATGCTGTGCCATCAACTGCTTGATTAATTATTACTCTTCTGTTTCACTTGTTTGATGATGATATTCAGTGATGCCACTGCAACTCACCTCCCAGGGCGGGGACGGTCTCATGCATTGAAACAGGCTGGACGTGTATTTTTAGTAAAACAGTATTTTCAGCTCAGGATTTGGAGTTTCTGGTCATTTCCTCGTCCCTCTCTGAGTCACACACCAAGTCCTTTCTGTTGTTTATTGCAAACGTTGAAGGTTACAATAATGCAGGAGTTAAGTGCTTGGCCTTTGGAGGGGGAAGGAAGCGAGAAGCAGGATCAGGCCTGAGAGCTTATGGCAACACTTCCTGGGAGCTCCAGTTTATATATATTATTACAGAAATAATGTATCAGAAAAGGCACATGGCAGGATTTAAGGGCACTCCACGTGATTGCTCAGCCCAGCTGAAAGAGGAGAGGGACCAGGCCTGTTGCCCTGGCCTGGAGATGAACGTAGCAGGACTGTCTGTCTGTCTGTCCGTGGGTCCACACAGGGCTTCTACCTGCTGCCCTTCAGGGCTCGTGGCACTGGAGGAGCGGGGTGGGTGAGCCAGGGTGCCCTCCTCTAATGCTGCTTCAGCAAATATTACCTTCTTTATTAGGCTCCTTGCCTCTACCTGCAGGCAGGGATTTAAGCCAGAAACGCTGTTGGTCAGGTTTGTCCTGCCAGCTTCTGCTCACCTTGGAGGTGTCAGCCCTGAAACGGACGCTTAACCTGCAACGCATCTCTGCAGCCTTCCCAGCTGGATGCTGGCACCTAGAAGGTGGTAGCCAGGTGTTTCCCTCCTGACCCTTGCACCCCAGGTTTCCAAGGTCTTCAGCATTCTCAATAGACATTCAGAGGCTGGAGAAGCTCCAAGCTATGGATGGGGCAGGGGTCTGTAAGCTGCTGGCATGCTGGGCTCGTGCTGCAGTGCTGGAGGAGGGTAATGTGCTTGTGGTCTGGTGTTTGCCTTCTCTGCTCTGTGTTGGAATGCCTGGGGTGTATCCCAGGGCATAAGCCCCCCATTTCTGATGCACAGGGGTCTGCAGCCCTCCTGGCATTCCCAGGGATGGGAGCAGCAAGGACACAGTGATCCTGTGGCAGTGGGGCCGTTGCTGTGTGATGCTGACTGCCGCCTGCATCACCTCACTCACCCCCAGTTTTGGGGACACCAATTTTTTGCTGGAGGGATGGGTGGGACTCCCATCAGAGCCCAGCCATGCAGGGATGCCATCTCCCTCCCCACCTACTCCCTGTGGATTTCAGAGCCCATTGGATTATTTCACGAGCAGCGATGGCCTCCAAGAGCAGCACATCCAGCTACCTCCTCTCCTCCTCTGGTAGGAGGAAGGAAAAAATTCAACAATGAAAATGGAGCTAATGACAGCACTAATTGCTTAAGAGACAGCATGGCGTCCTGGAGCCACTGGGATGGCACACTGCAGGGTCTTAAAACCGCAGATGAGTGCCCTGTGGGATATTTTGCCAGCTCAGAAGATAGGAGAGAGCTCTGTGCTGAACTGGGGAACACGCTGCACACACGGGTTTCTAGAAGCAGCACAAGTTGAGCTGGTAAATTATAAAATGCCACGCTTGAGGTCTGTTATATAACGTCCCTTTACAGAACCTAGGAGCTAAATATAAAAGAGAGTTACATTTTGGGCTGGTGTAAAATGATGCTCCAGAACGGGTTTGTGTGGGAAGGAGCGCTCTGCAGCACTGTGAGAAACAGAAAAGCTTGTGGGACCCTGGGTTCGCTCCCAGCCTCCATCGCTTGTTTTCTCTGCAACCTCGTGAAAAGCGTTTACTCCCCAGGTCTCAGTTTCCCCTCTCTTTAAATCAGGAACAATAAAACCTCCATTTCCTTGCAGCTGTGTTGTCAAGATTAATTTATGTTTGCAAAGTGACCTGAGAATCTATAGAAACCCGAACAGTATATCATTATCCTGATCTAAACTTGGCATATAATATCAGTGGGCAAAATTCCCCTCCCACACTGGAGGAGAAGGGTTTGTGTCAGCATAGCCAAGAGGAAAATTCCAGCCACCATTCTTAACCAAAAAATTCAGTAGAGAAAAACCTTCTCGTGTTGAGACCATGCTGTTTTCCTTGAGGAAATTCCTTCCTTCATTAGCTCAGAGCAGAAGGATCGGCTCCCACACACCAGCTCATACTGAAGTGCAGAGGGGGTTAATGGGAGCTCTGGGTGGCTCATCCTTCCCTCATCCTTCCCCTCTGGCTGGTATCCATGACTCTGTGTTCCTGCAGGACCTGCAGCCAAAGCCAGGAGCATCTTGGGTGGGAAATGCAAGTGGGAGTGGAGCAAGGTAGAAGTGCAGAGAGATGCTGTGTGTGCCAGGATCCCGCCTGCTTGGCAGTGATTTGGGGCCATTTCACACTCCCTTGGCTCCTGCCCTTCTTCTCTTCAGCTGTATCTCCACCACCAAGGCCAGCATGGTCCTCAGCATCCTGCTCTGCTTGGAGGATGCTCCCCCTTGTCCCTGTTCTTCATGAAATGCCAGGAATCACCCCAGTCCATCTTCTCCTTCCTCTCAGCACATAGAGTGAAGACTGTAGAGGCTGGGAAGCTACAGAAAGCTGGGAGGATTCTCAGTTCAGGTTTGATGCCTCAGTTTGGGGGCTCAAGGAAGCCCAGTACAGACTGAAGGGTGGCTGAAATGTGGGACACCAGAGGAAAGCCTGGATGGGATGAGCAGGGGATGGTGCTGCTGCAGCCTTGCTCCTGCAGTGACACAGGGATGCAAAGATCAGACTGATCAGCCTGGCTCAGCTTCTCTCTCAGCCTGGAGAGAGCAAGGGGCAGTGACAGAGGGGCTGTTCTGGCCAGTGGCACAGGGACCAGCTCATTTCCCCTGCCGAGGTGGCTCATGCCCTGTTCATGGGTTGCCTGCAGATGGGAGAGGGGGCATCGCAGCATCCCCTGTCTTTAGCAAGGATGCAGATGATGTAGAGCATCATAGTCCCTGAGCAGAGGCTGAAATGGGGATGTAGATGCTCTGGGAAGCCCTGTCACTCCCCATGCAGCAATCCCTGCTGTGCAGTGCCCGTCAGGAGCCGTGTTTGGTGGCCTCGTGCCTGGCTGCATGGCCGGTACGTGGCCACAGCCGATGCGCAGCTGCTCCCGGGATGGTGTGTGATTCCTTCAAACCACCTGATCAGTCAGGCCCTATCCTGCGCCTGCAGAACCCATCCCAAGCGAAGGAAAAAATGTTTTCTGACAGGATGGAGATTTGCAGGGGAGTTGCCAAGCAACTGGTGCAGCTCTGCCGCCTCCTGCTCCTCTCCTCTCCCTGAGCCGTGAGCAGGCAGGGGATGGCCGCATCCCTGCATCCCTCTGCCCTGGCCATGCCACCCTGCCTCCTCCTGCCCGGGTACCGCTGCAAAAGGCCATGACTGCTAATAGTTGTGGGACAAAAAGTTTCCTGACCAGTGGAGATGACCACTCCTGTGTGCCCAACCCATGGCACACTGCCATCAGCAGCAGGGCTTGAGACAGGCTGTCTTCCACCCCATGTCTGAGCGGTGCAGGTCCCTTTTGAACTAGTCCCAGAGATGTGCGCTAACACATCGAGCAGAACACCCAGGAGGACTCATTATAACCCGACTTTGATCAGTGTCACCTCTGCATTTCCTTGGGAGTCACTTCAGATCTACACCAAGAGAAATACGAAGCCTGAACTCTTGGGATTTTCTTTTTGAAAACTTTGATTTAAATCACTTCTTGAGTAACAACTGCCTGCTACAAAAATCAGCTGATGCCCATCGTAAAGCCTTGGACCTGCGTCGAGGGGCATGAAGCAAGGGCTGATGGGAGGGCAGGGAGCTGATAGCTGTGATCTTGCAAAAGATCAGTTGCTGAGTGAGTGGCAATAAACAGCAAATCCAGCCAGCTTGTAGACATGGCAAATGGACCAGACTGTTCAGAACAAGCTGTTCCTTCTCCAGAGCAGGGCTGCGGTGCTGGCGGTAGGCTGGGAAAGTGGCTATTCTCGGCATGGAGCTGGTCTGAAATTCTGCTTCAGAAAAAATGGCAGGGCCAGGACAGGGTAATTACTAGGAGACATGTCCTAAATCAAATAAAAAGGCTGCAAGTGGCTTTGCTGGGCTGACTCTTCTCCAGGGAGGTTTGTGCTGAAGGAGCCTTGCTTTGCCTGATGCCACGGATCCGCTCACTGCCGTGTCCATGGCTTTGTGCTGATGCTCGGGCAGGGAAACCCTGCTGATCTTCTTCAGGTTGTTCATCTGCACACTTTGGTGTCTCACCATCATCTACTTAATCAGCATTAATGTCACTGAGCCAAAGGGAGAGCAGTTTGTGAACCCGCTTTCTTGCCTGGTGCTGCGATTGCTGTTGGAAGGGGATACCCTGGAGTGCCCAAACCCCTCCTCTAAAGCCAAAATTTGGGAGACAGAAAGGTCTGGGACTGCCCATACCAACACCATGTTGAGCTGGGTGCAATTCCTCTAGTTGTCCTGCTCTCCTTGGAGCTTCAGGTCATCCCATGCCCAACATGGAGATCATTTGATTTGGAAAAGAAAAGTAAAAGAAGATAAACTGCCCACACATGGTGCAGAGCACCCATAGGGCAGTTTAATTAATTGCCTTTAAATGTTAATTCAAAATAGTTTCCCTGAGTGATCTTATACAGGCAAATCCTCGGTTGCCTTAAGCCACTTCCAGAGCGTGTTCAACTAATAAGGTATTCTTAGTCCTGATCAAGAGCATTGCACAGGGTGGTAATCAGGAATGATTAATTGGAAATAGCTCTTCTAAACTCGGCTGTACCGGCTGCAGCCTCCTGTGCTGCCCAACTCTGCCCAGAGCTGATGGGGACACCACAAAGGGACTCCCCCCATGATGTTCAGCTTCCTCAGCCCCAAATCACCTTCCCACCCCTCTTCCCAGTGCTCTCCAGCTAGATCTGGCACAGAAGGTTTCCAGCACGGCATCTACTTCTGCCAACAGACTTTCCTGGAGGAGAATGGGATCTGGGAGGCCAGAGCAGGAGTTCATCAGCTGGGGGTAGCCATAGCCAAGTGCCTGGTCAGACCTTCAGAGCCGTTGTGTTACGTATCCCACCCGGAGCAAAATTGGCTCCCACTCAGGTTTTACTCTGTACAAATGGCTCTGACCCTCTGAAGCCAGTGAGGGAGCAGCAGCCCTGCTAAGAGCATTACTTTGTGCAGCTTAGCCAAAATCACAGGCAAAATAACCCCGTTCCCGGCGAGACAAGAAGACCCCACGTAACACCAGCTCCTGCCACGGCTCCGTCCTTGAGTGCTCTGCTCTCTTGCTTTATCCAAAATCCTCCAGCAGTGTGTGAGTGCTACAAGCCAGGTTTGACCTCGGCCCAGGGAAAATTTCAGAGGTCTTTTCTTGCTTTCAGACGACAGCTCGCCCTTGGCTGTTTCACTTCTGTGTTTTCCCACCCGCAGCGGCGGCAGCCTTTGAGCAGTAATTCAGCACGGTGCACCCGCTGCAGTCAAAGGCTCCTGTACCTTAGTGCAGCAAATCCCTGTTATTAGGCTCTGTTGGAGTGGCTGAGCCTGCAGTGGGAAAGAGTTTTTCCTTTCCCAAAGTCAAGACCTGGGGAACTTGTTCCTAAAATGACTCTTTAAAAAAAAAAAAAACCCACACCAAGTAATGCTGTGAAGGAGTCGGTTCGCTGCTGGAAACCACATTTTGCTTGGTGTCAGCAATTCAGACCCATCTGCAGGAAATTCCGATGACAATTTCCTCTTGGAGTGAAGAGGAATTACAGCTGTAATTCATTGTAATCGAGGAGGCAGCAAACAGCCTCCTCTCCCCTTACTTAATACCCATCACCCTTAAAACTTAGAGCTACATACAGAGATGTCTATGTTCTATCTTTTCCCTAGAGGCCATGGCTGCTGTTAGGGAAAACACCCCCAGGTGAAAACCAGCTGCAGGACAACCAGGCTGGGGAGGGGTCTGGAGAACAAACCTGCTGAGGAGCAGCTCAGGGGGTGAGTCTGGAGAAGAGGAGGCTGAGGGGAGACCTCCTCCCTGCCTGGAATGATCTGAGAGGAGGTTGGAGAGAGGTGGGTGATGGTCTCTTGTGCCCAGGGCCAGGGGATAGGACAAGGGGAATGGCCTCAAGCCGCACCAGGGCAGGTTCAAATGAGATGTCACAAGAAATTCTTCCTCCAAAGAGCTGTGGGGGTGTGGGACAGGCTTCCCAGGGAGGGGGTGGATTCCCCACCCCTGGGTGTATTGACCAGCCGGGAGATGAGGTGCTCAGGGAGATGGGTCAGGAGAGCACAGGGACGGTTGGGCTCCATGATCTTAAAGGTCTTTTCCAACCTAGTGATTCTGTGCTACCTTTATTTTTAGCAATGGATATGCACTTGTTGTTTTTACACTGTAAATCTCCAGAGTGAGATGGGTGTCTTGATGCATGTTTGGCGAGTGCCTGGTGTATTTGGCTCTCATTTTGGCAGGACTTTAAGTGTTGAACAAGGAAAAGAGTGTCAGAAGTTTGTGGTGGAGTTTGAGATGCTGGGCACAAGAGCATTTTCTCCTGGAAGGTTGCATGCTGAGGAAGGGCAGGCAAGAAGTGGTATCACACAGTGGGTAGAATGGTTTGGCATTGGAAAACTGGATGGTATTTGGAAACAAACCTTTTCTGTAAGAAACACACAGAGCAAAACTGAGGCCAGTTGCCAAAGGCTGCAGATCCACAACACTTCACCTGTTTGCAATGCTTTAAGGACCAAAGCTGGTTCTTGCCCACTAAAGGCTGGTATGGTTCATGCTGGGGTGAAGATGACCATTCATCAGAGGAAATGAATAAAACTTGGGTGCAGAACATGCTTGTGGGAGGCCATTCCCAAGAAAAGTCTGGGTGAGGTGACGTGACACCACAACGCTAAGGTATCCCTCCAGGAGCACAGGATGATTGTTCAGCAGATGGACCTAGAGTGTGTCTGGATTCAGGAGCTTTTCTGTAAAGTTTTGGATGGAGAAAGGTGTCCTCAGACTGCTGGCTGAGGAGACCTTTCTCCATCACCAGCTGTCTTACCAGTTGCCAGCATCTTCCTGCTCATCCCAACGCCGCTTCTGGAGCTGACGGGATTTTGATTATGATTTAATCCAGGCTTTTAGAGGAGGGGAAAAAGAAAGTTTTGACAGTTCCATATATAGTCCTCTGACTCACAGATTTCATATGTCAAACACTGAAGACGGGTTAAGTAGAATTAAGTTCTGGATTTGTTATAAATAGGCATTAAGTAACATGAATGTATTACATTTGCATGAAAATATGGGCCTGATTCTCTAACTTAGCCCAGAGATTTTCTTTTGACGTCCATGGGACATTCCCAGGTAGGTGAGCTCAGATCAGAGCCAGCTCTGACCGTCCCCCTGCAGCCACCATTTCACTGGACCAGGTAAAACGGGGAAAGATGAATAAAAATCACTGAAATTGGGTAGAGTTTACATGGGTTGCAACGATCTGAATTTGGGTCTCAAAATAGTACAGGCAGGTTTAATTACACCCCAAATCTGCAGCTGAAAGGATAATTTCTCTGTGTCAATCAGCACTAAATGTACCTATTAAATCAAGGAAGATGGAAATTGCATAAAAAGTCACTTTTCTTCTGTTTCTCCCAGAAGGTGGAGGTTTGTTGGAGGTTTGTTGGATTTTTTGTTAACAGATGATCTCAACTTGCTCAGCCATGGCTTGAAGGTCCTTCTGGATGATAAAGTCACCCTCACTCAGAGCAAGTCTGACAGTTGAGCATTGTTTGGGTGAAAACAGTCCCCTTCAGTAAAATAAATGCTGCTTCAATGAGTGTGACAGACGTAGACTCTACCAAATCAGATATCTCCTTTATAGTTTAATTCACTGACTTGTTTATTGCTAAACAATGGAGAATTGCTCCATGGAGAAGGAACACAAAACAAGGGCAGGCAGTAAGGGCTGTATTTTGACAATGGACTTGTCCAAGACAAGGGAAACCAGGTTTTTGAGCCACCCAGTGACATTATTTCTGGGAAAATAATGCCTACACCTGCAGCTCTGCCTTTATTCTGAAACAGAGGGTTGGCCCCATTTCTGCTGGGAGTGAAGGGAAGCAAACTGGAGAGAAGGGATCTGCACAGCTGGAGCCACTGAGACAGAGTGACAACCTCATCCCTGGAGAGGTTGTTGTCATTATTATCCCACGGAGCTGTCGATCATGCAGGAACAGCATGAAAAGCTCCGGGAGCTTCCCCCAGCCCCAGTGGGACCCTTGGGCTCTGGTGCCTTCCCAGCATCGCTCTGCCCTCGGTTGTGATTTTTCTTATCTAACGCCACATTCTGCTTTCTGCCATGGAAATCATTTCCAATTAAACACATCCTCAGAGCCTATCTGGCTGTGAATTAGCCTGGAACTTGATGGCTGGCTCATTAGCTCATCAAAGTCTCCAGGCTAACGGGGAAGAGCAGCCTCGAGAGCGATGCTGCGCTGTTCGGGGGGGTTTTGCTCATCGCCTCGAACTTGCCGCAGCCCTGCAAACTGGGACGCAGATGCCCTTTGCTCACCTTCAGCACTTCTCTCTTCCCCTGCATCCCAGAGCTCAGTAAGCAACACCAGGGCTACAAAACCCAGCCCCGCTGCAGTCTCATGCTTCTGCCCTCCAGGGACCTCAGGGTTTGCTGAGTCCCCGGGAAGGAGCTGGCCACATGCTCCAGCTTACGGGGAAGGGATTATTATGGTTTTTGTGACTCAGCCCACGGCTCCCGTGTGCTTCCCTGCGTGGAGAGGAGAGGAGCAGGCATGAATCCTCCATTTCTCCCCTATATTGGCTGCTTAAACCAGATTTTGTCCCCAGGGACCTTCCCCAGGTTGGCAGTACCTGCTGTTGCTGCTCTCCTGATGCTCCTTGAGGGTGTCTGGATGCCCAGAGTGATGGCAGTGATGTGGTGATCGCTGCCTCTCCACGAGCAAAACTGATACCAGGTAGGGAGTCCAGGGAGACGGCTGCAGGTTGGCAAGGAGAGGGAGAGAACGGCGGCTCCGTGGTCCCATAGTGCTGATGGGCACCCTCAGATCCCCAGCGCTGCTCCCCAGTCAGACAGAAAGGATTCAAAGTCCCAGGTAAGCAAAACCCAGTAAAATGAGGGACACACAGCCAGGAAACATCGGAGCATGTGCTTCAGGGCTGGTGGTGGTGGTGGGGCACACAAACCCCTTTAGTCTGCGCAGCAGGGTCCCAGCACTCCCTACGGGACAGTTCTATCATTGTTTCGTCCTCCTTTGCAATGGTCACCATCGTGACGTTGTCATGGTAACCAAGCCAGCGCCTGCCCCGCAGGGGCTGGGGCAGGGCACGGCTCTGAGACGGGCCACGGCTGAGCTGTTCTCCTGTGCTTCCCGACGGGAATTCCTACACACCACGGTGGTTCTGTGCTCCGGCTGGAGAGGAACGCAGCACCCTGCACCAGAGTGACTGTTGTCAGGGTGGGGAGATGGTGGAGCTTGGGGACTGTAGTGAGGCTGGGGGGACTTGCTTTGGGGGTGAGGGCTGAGGGCTCAGCCCCAGGGCCCTCCCAGGCTGCAGAGGGATGGGGATAAATCCAAATGATATTCCCCACCAAACTCCCTGGGGGCTCTGCCCACCGGCTTGGTGGTGGGGGCCCTGGGCTCACTGGGATTTCTATGGAAACCCAGGTACCAAAAGGGGTGGAATAGCTCAAACCATCTGTTCTTCCCTTACTTCTAAACTCAATAAGGGGAGCGTGTTTTGCCATGGCATCACTACAAACGCTCTCCTTTTATTCATCGCGCGGCCATCTGTGATGGTTTCCTCATGTGCCAAACAGGCAAGCGGGCCCTGAGGGATGGGCAGGGGGACACAGGCTCCCCATCATCTGGGGTTTATTTCTCCACCTTGGAAAGCAGGTCTGGTTCCACAGAGGCTCTCTCATCCCCTTCTCCAGGCACCCGCGGAGCAACCAGTGGAGTTAATTGGAAGAAATGGGGAGCTCAAAGGTAAAAACTGAAGCATGAGCTAAAGCTGAACATCTCTGTGGGTGCTGGGGAGGGTCTGCCATGGGGAGAAGGAAATGCCATGGTGTGGTGAGCCTGACAGGCGGTGAGGATCCAGGCTGTCTTTTGCCAACACGGTGTTGGGTTGCGTTGGAACTGATTCCGCACCGGGGATGGAGCTGTGGCCTGAGATACAGATGTTGGAGGTGGCAGGATTGGGGAAGACAGATCAGATGAGGACATGGGTGGTGGTGGATCTAACCACCACGGCTTTGGTGCTTGGGCATCTAGAAGTCACCTTCCCACAGGCAGGGATGGAGCACTCCTGCTCTGCTCCTGGGCAAAGTCAGCTGCGTTTGGTCAATATCCCCAGCCTGGGTGGCATTGGCTCTGACTCACGTGATCCATGATCTTCACAGTTGTGCTAGGTGATCAAAGAGGTGACAGCCTGCCATCACCTGCTGCTGGAGGTCTGCATCCTGGCCTGGAATTGAGGTGCTGGCTGTGGTGGTCTGCAGGCACTGATTTTGGTTGCTGTTAACACCTCCTTGCCCTGGGCAGTGGTGGTACCAAGGGGTGGGCTACCCAAGAGATGAGCACCCATGGACCTTGCTCTGAGGTGGATCAGAAGCACTCATGGAGTTGCTTTGTGGGGCTGAGTGTTTTGGGTGGTAATGAATATCTGAGGTGACAGCAAAGAGCTGAAGGTGGTGACAAACAGCTGGAGATGCCATTGCCCTGCTCCTGTGTCCAGCTCCACCGTCTGCTGCTGCCATTCATGATACCCAAGTGACTGAACTCTCCCTCTCTGTGGCAGCAGGGAGGTCCCTCCTTGAAGGAGAAGCTGATGGACATCCCCGTGAAGGACAAAGACCAGCTGGCTAAAGCTGAGATCAGGAAGCTGCAGAAGCAGTATCAGATGACAGTAGACAAGAATAAATCTTACAATGTCATCATGCAGCAGAAAATGCAGGCTCAGGAGTGAGTACCCCTGTGCTCGGCGCCTTCGCGCTTGGGAAGTTCCTCCGTGCCAAGATCTGGGGTCCCTGCAGCCAAGAGGGCAAAGGGAAAGGACCTGCTCCAGCACTGCATGTGGGATGTGCTAAATGTCATATGTTGTTCTGTTTTTACAGAAAAGAAATAGAATCTCTGACTCAAGAACACCAAGAGGTGGTGTTTCATCTGAGACAGATCACATCCCCGAGAAGCATGAGGCTGGATAGCAAAAATCATGTGGAACTCCAGTCCCTTTTGGAGACCAAAGATCAGTATGATTCTCTGATTAGAAAGAAAAAAGCCATTTTAGCTGACCTGGACAAAGAGGTAAGAGCATCTAGACTGTTCCCTGGCTGAGCATGGTAGAGCAAAGTCCTAGAGTGAGCCCTGGGGCTGAAACACCTCGATCTAAAATCATTTAACTCCAGTCTCGGGATACATTTCTGCCTCCTGGCAAAAGACACATGACAATGACAAGTGGAGAAAGCCAGGCTCCTATTCAAGTCTAGAAAAGTAAGGTCTGGCTCTCAACCTTCTTGCCCACCAGTCTCTGCAGCTCCTCTCAGGTGACACACACTTGCTAGGGGTCACACAGCATCCTTCTGCTTTTCCCTTGACCTTCCTTTTTACTTCCAAAAAAGAGACAAAACTGGAAAATTTAGTTGTGCTGCTTGAGACAAGGCAAATAGAGGAGCTGCAACATCTGTGGGCTGTCCCATCACCTCTCCTGAGGGCAGCCTGCCTGGATCTGGACAGTGGTGGGGTGGGAGGCTGAGGGAAGCCCAGAAGTGCCATGTCAGTGCAGCTTTCTGAACAAGCTGCCCATGACAGAGGTCGAGGAACACACTCAGATGGTTTATAGCTGCTAGAGGTGCTGCATAGCTCTCCATGACAGAACCACCTTTCAATCAGGGATCTCTTGGCTGAACCACGTTTTCCAACAACTTCATCCTTCTCGTGGATTTATTACCCCTGGCAGGTCCCACTTCTGGCAAAAACCTCTCCTCCACTCATTCCCAGGGAGGACTGGGTAGGTCCCCATCCAGCCAGCACACCACCACTACCAAAATCCCATGCTCATTGCCTCTCCCACGCTACACAGCGTGCTGCCATGCCTTAACACCTCCTGGATTTCCCAGCAGAGGCAGCTGTGTCCTTTGGGACACAAAAATAAGCCCATTCCTAGTTACAGTTTGTGTTTCTGCTTGTGCAAGATGGGATCCTTTGGGATTAAAGCAGCTCCTATAACTGTGAGCTGCAGTTCAGGTCAACAGAGGTGTTTTCTTTGGCTAAGTGTCCTGACAGGAGTCCAGAATGTCAGGGTGGATATAATACTTTCTTTTTTCTTTTTTTTTTTTTTTGTTCTCCATGTGTGCAGATACTAAGGCTGAGGAAAAAATTTCGGGAGAAAAACATATCAGTGAATGTGAAGAAATCAAAATATTTCAAATGGGCACAAAAGGAGATGGACAGACTGGAGATGCAACTAAACAACGTAAGCAAACACTTTGCAGACCTCTGGGACCTGTGCAGAAGGCTTTTTGGTCGTGATGAAGGATCGTGGTGCAAATGCATTTGGTTGACGCAAGCTGCATAAAGGACCTGTCTGGTTCCCCTGGCCTGATTGCTCCCAGAATATCTCAAAGGCTCCTTCCAGCTTGGTGACCCAAATGCAGTGCTTGTCTCATGCCAAGAAGCCTGAAGGTCTGCACCTGTGTAGTGATAAAACTGAGCTACCCAAAGCCACCTTGCCTTGGCCAACGCCAGCTCCAGGTCTTGGCCATCATCTGCCTGGCCTGCTGCCGTCTTGAGGAGGCGGATGGTGCTGGGACAACTTAAAAATCTCTTGGGCTGTGTTTGTCCCAGCTCTGGTCAAAATCTTTCAGCAGAGACCTAAGCTCCTCCCCTGGTCCCACATCAACTTTAAACCTTCTGCTTCCCTCTCTCCAGGCCACTGTTCAGTTCGATAACATCCTGACCAGAAATAGCAAGCTCCGAGAAGAGATCAAAAGCCTGAGACTCCAGAAAGCCACTTTGGACAACTTAATCTTGAAGCTCCATAAGAGGCTGGATCAGCAGAGGCAAAGGATGAACACTATCATTCATCAATCCACACACGACCAGCAGAAGTGGTACATAGCCTTGCAAACCCTCCGACAGTCTCGGCACTGGCAGCGATGACAGTGTATTGGTGTAAAGAGGGACCAGCTGTAACTTCAGAGAGAGGATTCACCTCTCTCATCTAGAGCTGGGTGCTAAGAGCCAGGTGCCTGATCGTTGTGGGGAGACTGGTACCTCCAGGGTGTGATTGACCCCATCTATGTTTCTTGGGATGGGGTAACTTCCCTCACCTGAGCCGGTATCGGGGGAATGCCGCAGACCTGGAGCAGAGGCCAGCCAGCTCTGGTCACAGAATCACAGAATGTCAGGAGCTGGAAGAGACCTCGAGAGATCATCCAGTCCAACCCCCCTGCCCCAGCAGGATCATCTAGAGGAGATCACACAGGAATGTGTCCAGACTGGTATTGAGTGTCTCCAGAGGAGACTCCACAACCTCTCTGGGCAGCCTGTTCCAGTGATCTGTCACCCTCACAGGGAAAAAGTTCCTCTTTATATTATGATGGAACTTTCTATGTTCCAGTTTGGAACCATTTCCCCTTGTTCTATTACTGGTCACAGCTGGGAGTACAAAACCCCACCAAGAGCTAAGGTAGCTTGCAGCTGGCCTTGGACTAACACAACTGCAGCCGGGGGAGAGCAACGTGGGTGGTATCACGGGGGGCTTTCCTGGGGCGCATGGGACTGGCCAGGGACATGAAGATTAGACTTACATGGGGTGTAACCTACTGCTCTCTGTGCAGCATGGAGTATCTGACAAAGATTTCAGCCTTGAAGGAAGAGCACAGCAAAAACACTCGCCTGTACAATATCAAGCTGCATGAGTGGGAGAATGTCCTTCACCAGGAGAACCAACTGAAAGACTTCATGATTACCAAGCATAGAGATCACTCTCAAACGAAGGGAAAGGCCAAAAAGGAAAAAGGTACCAGAGGAGAGATCACTTTCAAGGCAGGACCCCTTCCCTGCCTGCAGCCTCCTTTGCCCTACTTAAGGATGAAGAGTGACAACCAAGTGAGGCCACCCGAAGCTGTGTGTGATAGGGAGAGGGAGCACTGGGGAGGCAGGGACCTACCCATACATGCCACCATGGCTCCTTTTATCCTCCCAAGGAGGGATCTCACTGGGTTTGCCCCATTCCCATGCAGACCCTGAGCTCTGTGCTTAGTTTCCGGGTTAACTAAAGACACCTTCAGCCCCTCCAGGGCTGCTCCCCTGGCCCCGAGCACCCTGCCAAAGGCCACAGCACGAGTGGGGGAAGGCTCTGTAGAGGGCAGTCTGTGGGCACATCCACTTAGAATGAGATGGAGAGACAGCTCCAAAGCCAAAGTGCTTGCAGGTCTGCCTTCAGCTGCTTGTTTAGCTTCTTTACACAGAGAGAACTTTGAGAGCCAGACGATGGCGGCTTACAAGATCCTGAAGGAGCTTGTAGAGAATGAGGACATTGACCAGCTGGCGAACAGCTTCCTAGAACGGGAGATGAAGAACAATGCCTGCATCAGCTACATCGTTAATCTGGACGACGAAATGGAGAGGATACAACAGAGAATCGAGAACCTCCAGGTCTGTCCCAGGCTCTTCATGTCTCTCCTCCCTCAGCTGGTACTTTTGGACTGTGGTGGGTTTTTTTTTCTCTCCCATGTGTCCAGAATTCTGCCCACACCACAGCCCAGCTTGCCACACGGGTGGGATGAGGGGAATACAAAGGAGCAGCCAGAAATACCGCTCTAGTAGACAGAAAGCTGCGTCCTCGGAGCTAAAAGTGTCTCAATGCTGCCACCGTGTACCCAGCGAAAATACTGCAATATCCAGGAGGGGCTGAGAGCCACCTGGGCTACGTGAGGGGCTGGCTGCAGTGAGAAGTCCTGCCCGCTGTGGGGTCATCACCTGCCCTCCTGGAGGGGTCAGGTCCCTGCTCGCAGGCTAGAGGGATGGTCCCCAGGCTCTGTTAGGCATCTCCGGTGGGCATCCGACCAACACCTCCTGCGTGTGCTTGTGTCTACACAGAACGAAATGGAGACCTTTGTGATGAACCAGAAGCATGAAGAGAGCAGCAGGCATCATGTCTTGAAGGAGATAGAGGTATGGCAGATGGGATTTCCCTCTGCAAGGGCAGCAGACTACTGGAACATGTCCTGTGGTGTGCAGTCCCGAGAGATCCTGGTTCTGGGTGAGATGGTGACTGCAGGGCACCTACCAGCCCTGGTCCTCCAGCACCTGGGACCTCTAGGCAGCTGGCATCTAGACCTCTAGGTCTGTGCTAGCTGGGATCCCCTTCATACAGCCTTTCCCTGGCAGGGATAGGATGGGAGCATCCCATAGCCTCTCCTGGGATGTCTTCAGTGTCCATCCTGGGACTGGACATCGGTGGGGTGGGTGGGGTGGCAGGGGGTCAGCGTGACACCTGGGAAAACCTTTTCTGCTGGAAAACCTTTTCTGCTAGAAAAAACTGACAGAAGCCACCGAGGAAGCCAACCACTATGAAGCCAAATGCAATGTGAGCAACAAACATGTGGGACAGATCATAGCCAACATAGAAGACCTGCTCAAGGAGATGGACTGTGACACCGAGGAGATAATGAAGCCGCTGGGAGGAAAAGGGCGCATCACAGATGTGAACCTGAAGTTCTTTGGTGGGTCAGAGCTGCTCATCTTTCCCTGCTGTGTTGCCTGGACCTTGTGTACCCACCACCCTGTTGCCCCGTGGTTTAATTCGAGCTGGTTTTTCACCCCTTGCCCTGTCACATGTTGGGTGTCCCTCGTGTGAATTTGGGGGTGGCAAATTCTTGGCAAATTCAGGAGCTAAGGCGGCTGTATAAACACCCCAGTGGACCCCCAGCCCTTCTTTCTGGCTCTGGGTGTGGGACCCAGCCTAGGGACCCTTGCTCCTGGGGAGACAGGCTGCCCCATGGCACTGCCTCGGGGCCCCCAGTGGAGTCCCATCACATGCTGGCATGATCCCGTACCAACCAGTTCCTGGCAAACAGCTGAGGGTGCCTTTGGCCAAGGTCTGAGGGACAGCACTTCCTCCTGCCCAGGTGTCTTGCAGAAGACTGAGAAGCTCCTTACACAGACCAAAGTCTCGTATCAGGACCAGCCCTGCAACAGCCTGATGCTGGACAGCACTGAGCAACACTGGACCCATCTCTTCTCAGCCATCCCCTCACTGAAGAGCACCAACGACTTCATCAAGGCCTGTGAGTGTGGGAGTGGGGGTGGGGGGGGGCTGTGGCCATGCAGCCAGCCAACCTGTCCCACCCCACAGGGTATATAGGGCCCGTGGGGGATATGTGACAGGGTGGCCATTTTTCTCGAGCAGCTGAGGTGCCATTGAACCAGGAGCAGCTGCACCAGCTGATTGAGACAGCTGAAGGAGCAGAGCAGTGCTGCCACCATGGGGAAGAAGAGGAGGAAGAGTAGGATCAAAGTGCGAGAACCTGTCAGGAATCAGTTCAATAAATAGTTTCACTCTTGAGTTCCCACTCTGCTTTTCCACCTCGGCTGTTGTTCCAGCTCCCTTCCCCTCTGGAAGGAGCCCAGTGCCTTCTGCAGCCTTCAAAACCCAGGTGATATTTCGGCATGCTTTCACCCACTGCTGAGAGCAGCCGTGGCCGGGGGTGGGAACAGCTGCTCTCCGGTGGGATCCATCCACGTTGCACAACCCATCACGCCTCCCGGAACCGGGCATGGTGTGGCTGCTGGGAAGGGGATGGGGTCCATGGTCCCAGTCCAGCACCATGCCGGCCCAGGGGGATGGAGGGGGGAGAGGAGTGTGTTTGCTGGGTGATCCCTGCTGAGCTGGGAGAAGTGAGCAACTCTCTGCTGCCTAAGAGGGACCTTGACAGGCTGGAGAGGTGGGCCCGTGCCAACCTCATGAGGTTCAACCAGGCCAAGGGCAAGGTCCTGCATCTGGGTCGGGGCAATCCCAGGCAGAACTCCAGACTGAGCAGAGAGTGGCTCCAGAGCAGCCCTGAGGAGAAGGACTGGGGAGTGCTGGTGG
>VXBZ01005416.1:186804-201382 GCA_013399135.1 Heliornis fulica
CCCCTCCACCGATGGCTTTTCCCTCCAGTGGCGATTTCCCACAGCTGCCCACACCGACGTCTCCTTCCAAAAGCGCTCTCAGCGCTTTTTTTTTTCCCCCTCACCTTTTATTTTTAATTTTTTTTTCCATTTTCCCTCCTAATACAACCTCGCTGTGTAATTATTTTTTTGACTACTTTGGTGTAGCACTTAATAATTTCCCCAAAGCCTCCACAGGACCCCAGAGTATTGATCTAGCCGCTGTTTAAGCGACTCGCCGCTAACGCGTGGCCGCTGTAATATTAATCTCTTGGGGTGTGTGTGTGTGTGTGTGTGTGTGTGTGTGTGTGTGTGTGTGTGCTGGCTGCTTCCCCTGCAACAAGGGCCTCTAAAAAAAGTAAATAACCCATTGGAACCCCCTGTAAATACCCTCTCTGGTGGGAGCTGCGCCGGGCGTCAGCCGCTCCGAGCCCGCTGCCCGTTGCCTTGGGTAACGCTCCCGCGGTTCTACACCGGAGTCAGGACCTTGGGCATCCTTTGTTTTCTTCCGTTGGGATAACATAATAAAGTATTACCTGGCGCTGGCAGCGGGGCTTGTAATGTGCGGTGTAAGCAGAGGCGCTCGGCGGCGCCGGAGCCGCTGTGTTATTGCTTAGCCTGGCTGCAGAGGACATTTATTCTCTATTAATCACGCCGACGGGGAGAGGTGCCTTCGTCTGCGGCTCTGGTGGCGGTTTGCAAGCGTTGCTTCATCCCTGGGAGATGGGTGATGATTAGTCCTTGCCCCCACCCTGGTTTCTTGGTCGATGGGGGGTGATGGGGTGTGGTGGTACAGCTGGGGAGGGGGCATGGTTGAGGGGAATGCAGGGGATAAAAGTTCCTCCGGTGATGCCCGTGTGTGGTGGCTGGGGGAGGTGATGAGGAGGATGGTGTCCTCCAGGAGGAAGGCTCTTAGGGATAGTTGTGCCCCCCTGGGGGGGCGGCTTGCCACCCTCCCTGGTGGGTGGAGCGTTGCGCTGGGTCCCGTGAGGTCCCCTCAGCAGCACCTTTGGGCCCTGAATTCGGCACCTGCGTTGCCGGTGGGTGTCCCCCATGGGGTCTCCTCCCCCGTGAGCATGTGCTGGTGGCACATCTGTCACATCAGAGCTGGAGCGGGATGTCCTGGCCGTGCTGCTCCTGTTCCCTTCCTCCAGCACTTGCATCTCCAAACCACCCCCTGGCAGAGCCGAGGGCTGGCTGGTACCGCGGCCCGTGGCACCTCTCCAGCACGTATCCCATCATCCAGGACAGTGGCCACCATCCAGGGCCAGCAGCTTCACCCTCTCCACTCTCATCCCAGCACACGCCGCAGCGTCTCCTGCCACCGCACTTCTCTTTCAAATAAAAGCAGCTAATTAACATTATTCTTTAATTATTGCCTTTATCAACAAGGGGTCTGGTTTATACCAGCAGGATAGTCGCTTTCCCTTCCACTACCCAAGCGAATGCTTCAATTCCTGTTGCTTTTGAAATGAATTTGATGTCATCTGCCCATTGTCACTTAATGGGGACACTTGGGTAATGATTGCGCGCTCCAGCCCTGTTAGCAGCACTGCGAGCGTGTAATTTAGCCCCTTAGGCAACGGTACTTTTGAAATCTCTGGATAGTTTTGAACTCTCTGTTCTTAATTAAATATGCAATTTTTCACGGTAACCAGGTTAATTCTTTTGTGTTGTGTTGTAATACTGTTAGGAATTTTCATCGTTCTTATTAAACATTATTCAGGCATTGTGAATTCCATAATTAAAAAAAAAAAAATGAAAAGAACAAAGCTCGATTCACTCCTTTCTTTTCCCTGGTTAATTTATCAAATGAATTTTGCAAATTTTTCTTTTTCTCCCCAGACGGCGTGCCAAGTGTTTTAAAGGGGAAGGATTTAATTGCTCTGTAGGGATTGGTTGGTTATGAAGGATTTGGCTGTTTGATTAGTAAACCCTATTGGGAATGGTTTAATGCTCCGTGATCTTAAAAATTCTCTGATTGTTAGGCTCTCCAAGGATGTTTTCTCTTTTCCTTATGTATGGCAACAGCTTCGTGCAAGTGTGATTATTAGATAGCGAGGAGGGAGCGGAGGGGCTGCGCGGCCGGCGCTGGGCCAACCCGCCTGCCCCGGCAGCGCCGAGGGAGCCACCGCAGCCCCCAGCACGGTGGTGGTGATGATGATGATGTTGGGAGAGATGAACTGGTGGTTGTTTATCTGCATCCCTACAGCCTGGCTGTGCCAGGGTGGAGCTGCTCATGGGCTGGTTCCTGTGCTCGGTTTCTCTTCCCCAGTATCTGCCTTGTGATATAATGGAGTTATAGTGAATATACCAACCCCCTGCTGTGTTCTCTGCTTCTGAATCGCTCTGGCTTCACTGTGAGCTTGGGGAGGTCTCACTGTGGAGCTGGGGTTTGATCCAAGTTCCCCCCAACAGTGTAGGTGGCTTGTAGATCATCAGTCGAGGAGTTATGTGGGCAATCAACCTGCTCCAGCTGGGGAGCCTGGAGGTGTCCAGCCTGAAGCTTTTAACCAGGGAAGCTCTAAAAAAGGGGGAAAACAACACAAAAATGCTCTTTCTGTGTGTCAGTTGGGGTCCCCTGTGCTCCCTGATGTTGTGGGGTGAATGATGCTGATGGGTTCATCATTAAACAACTGCCAAACCCCAGCCTGGGGCTGGCACCCAGTGGTGGGGTTTTCTGGGGGGCAGGAGGGGTTTGGCTCCCACCTGATGTGCGGTGCTGCTGGGTGGGAGTTGGCAGCCCAGCTGGGATCGATGGTGGCAGACTGGGAGGTCTCCCCAGGGGTTATTTGGGCTTTAAGGAGAGGTCAGAGAGGCATCCAACTTATAAATAAATAATGATTTAAGAGAAGAGCAGTTGTTATCTTTGAGCTTGGTTTATGTGGTGCCAGTTTTTCCCCATTGTGGTTCAAGCCTCTCAGGTTGGGGTGCTTTGGGGGTTGTTTTTTTGGGGGGGTGGGTCTGATTCAGCAGCAGGCAAGTGCCTGGGCTTGGCACTGGGGCCCTGGCAGAGCCAAGCCTGGTCCGTTCCAACTGGATGTCCCCAGGGCATGGTGTGATCATGTCACCAGCCCATAAAGAGAGATCCAGGAGGCACCTGGTGACACCCAGGGGCAGCATTTAACCCATTGTGATGTCACCATCATCGTGTTGAGCGGCATGAGGAACGCAAAAAAAAAAAAACAATCATAATTCACATGAAAAAAAAGAATAATCATAGTAACTGCTCTCCCTGGTTCCCCCATGGCAGTGCTGGGCTCTGGTTAAAGCAGGGATGTGAACCCTTGGCTCTATGAATTTTGCTCAACAGCGGTGACCTGGGGATTGAGCGGCACCTGCCCGTGCCCGCAGGGCTGCTGGGGCTCCGCCGCACCGCTGGCGCAGGGCTCGTCCCCACGGTGCTGTGCTGAATCCAGAAAGTCATTTCAAAAGAAGAAAAAAAGAAAGAAAAAAAAAAAAACAACAGAAAAAAGGACTAGAGGTTTTCATGGCGAAGCCCAGCAGACGCCGGTAATGTATTCCCAGGCATGACACAGAGTGGCAGCGTGTCGTGAACCGCGTCCCCGGGGACCCCCGGGTCTGTGATATTGGCTTTAACCCCCACTGGCTCCGGTCGGGGCGTAAATTCATCAGGCTTACGGGTATTGCTCTTGGACTGCTGAATAATTTACAGTTTCAGAGCCCAGCCAGGTTCAGGTCATTGGGGTTCACGGGTTAATAACAGGTTTGGTTTTTGTTGTCAGCAGCTGCCTTGATAACATATGAAAGAATCCTATTCTGTTGATTAGATTTTGAAATGGATCAATTTTTAATCAGCAGAACATCTGACTCACTCAATAAGAGTAGCGTGGTGAAGACAGGACGGAGGGGGCTCGTTATTTACAGGATTGTTTGTTTTTACTAATACGCAAATCCTCGCCGGGGCTGGAGCCTGCCCCCCGCCTCCCTCGCCCCCTCTCCCCCGAGCGGGGATTATCTCCGGCCTCGCACCAGGTATTTGATTCATCTCCTGATTTGGGAGGAAATCCATGGTCCTGTTTAAGAGATCTGAGGGTATGGTGAAGCTTTGATTTAGCTATCTGTTGGTATCGATGGGAAAACATTTACTTACCAATCTTGTGTGTAGAAGCATCTTGGAGATGGTTGTGCGGGTGCTGGGAAGGATGGGGACAAACCCTGGTGGGGTTAGAGAGGTCCTGGCTGAGTTCCTGAGTGTGAGTGATTAAGTTTGAATTCATCTTTAAGACTAAAACAGTTGGATTCCCATTAACAGTGAAAAACTGGGTGAGGACCTGGGCAGGTGAGGTTTTTAAAATATAAATCGTTATTTCTCCTATTGTTCTGTGATTGTGTGGGGTACAGAACACATCCCAGACTGGGCATATCACGCAGCATCTTGCTTCCCTTCATAAAAAAGGGCATAAAATCCATTTTTTTTTATCCCAAATGGACTCCTCTGGGTCACAAGATTGGCTTGAAGCAAGCATTAACAACCCCTCTAACAAGATATATAACAATATATCCCTGATAATGAAACCCTTATATTTTAGGAGCAGAAAAGGTAACGATCTCGTTAATACAACTTTGGGGAAGAGCATTGCTAGAGCAGAGAGGACTCTGGTGGCTGGGTGGTCGCTGGTGCCTGGCTGGGGACGGTCCCTTGCTGGTCGATATCGGTATTGATAAGAACAAGGTTTTGCTCTGGGTGCTTTGAGTCTTTATTATAAAAACTTGTGCTTTGTGGCGCTCTCCTTAACCATAAATATATTTTTTTCCCTCTTGCCACAGATCAATTAAGATCATGGCTTATTCCTGGTGGATTTTGGGTTTTTCTCCTCCATATTTTTTTTTTTCTTGAAAGAGTTGCACCTTAGTTAAAATTCAGTGTATCTATTAATTTAGATGTATTACTGTTGGTTTGATGAGGTAGTGATTTATGCACTGAAGCCTCCAGTTGGCAGATGGGAATGAGCTCCCTGGTCCTACCACCTCTCATAGCCTGTTCCAGCCCCGTTGGCACCCATGTACCCAGGTATTTGCTGACCTTTAGGCACAACTGGCCACGTTCCTTTGGAGCCTGGTCTCACCTGGTGTTATTACAGTTATTACAGTACCCTACCCCCAGTTTGCTACTAGTTGCAGCAATAGCTCATGGGCTCTTGTGCCTGTCAGCAGGCACAGGCGGTACATTTGTTTCAGCTAAAAACATTAGTGGCATTGGAAGGTTAAATATACATATTAGATCATCCCTGGAGGTTTTATTTTCAGAAGAGCAACGGGTGTCGCTGGGTCAGGACTTCAAAATTAAGTTTATTTTAGTGATGGAAAATGTGCTTCTCTGTGGGACATTATCTGGTTATTTTCTGAGATGAGTTGAAGGAAGAAGGTGTGAAGAGCAGAGGGGCGGCTGACCTGGTTTTTGTTTAATAATGGGTGATTGGAAAGCGTCGATGGAGATGATCCATCTGTAGCTGGGCTGTGAGGAGCTGCTACAGTGAGGAGTGGCTCCTCTGGTAACTTATTAACTCTCAAAATTGTGTTAAGAAATTGTGTTAAGCAACTGTGTAAATGAGTCGCCGGTGGGTCCCTGGGTTTTAATGTCATTGCACCGGACAGGATTGACCCAAAACCTTGGTGGGAGCCATCGGGGTTGGAGACGGGGCTTGGCCGCTTCGTTTGCGATCTGTGGTTGCTCTGTGGTAGCTCAGGGTTCGTTTTGGGTCTGTGAATTTGTGCTCATGCCAGTCCCAGGCTGGTGGGTACAAACCCTGGGTGTCACTCGGAAGCTGCGCTGACTCGATCTGGAGTTACCGAGCCCGGCACATACCCCAGTCCTTTTTTCCCCCTTGGTTTTTAAGCCAAACAGCTGGGTATGAAGCTCCAAGGATGCTGGGGGCATTCAGGTTCACTAGGTCTCAGAACACATGGATTGACTCTTGGCAGGGATGCTTTTCTTACCCATCCCTTCCTGAAGACCCCCCACCTTCCTACCAGGATGCATGACCCGAGCCCGCCAGGCTTTCTGCCTTTCCCCTTTTGTTTTTAGGCTAGTAATGAAACAGTAGCAGAGCCCAGCATCTCTTTATTTAAAGAGCAGATGGAGCATCCTGGGTGTTAGCATGGTCCTGGCTCTGACAGCACCAGCGAGTCCTCGAGCTCAGCGTTCGCATGTGCCCCCCAAGGACCACGTTATTGGGCAGGCAGCAGCCCCCGCGGGGGGCCGCCGCTCCAAATGACGAGGGCATCCTTAGAGAAAGGTGAGCCAAGGTTTCCTTTTCCATGGCTGAATCCCAGCGAGCTGCTTCAGGAAGCACTTTGGGGGGGGGTCATAACTCCTCCTCGCCGCCTGAGTCGGCGAAATCCCACACGCTGTGGCGGGCGCGGGCTGGGCCGGCTGCTGCTTCTCCATCCCACCTCTGCGAGCAGCTGGGGAGCGATCTGAGGGGCTGCAGCTTTTAGGGTTATAACCAGTGTGGGGTAGTTTGTTTTTTTGGTGACAAATACTTTATAATGGATAATCCCAGCCTGCTGCTTAGAAAAGCTATAAAGGAAAATCCCACGAGCGCTGGCTGTTGGTGTGGCCCGAAGCTGGTCGCGCTCTCTCGCGGAGCTGCAGCCGCGCACTCGGGGCTGCAGGAGCCATCACAGAGGGTCCAGATCAGTCACCACCAAAATCCTTGACTCTCCCCACCTCATCTCTCACCAGGATCACCATCCAGCAGCGTTGTTCACCTCCCACGCTGTTTTCCCATCGAAATGCCCTCTTTATTTATTTATTTCCCCCCTTAAGCAGCTGCAATTGATAATTTAGCTTTGGAGAAAGCAACCTTCCAAGCCTTTTTTTTTTTTTTTTTCCTATATTTCTTAGAGGCCAAACATTGATGTTGTGTGAAATGGGAGCTTTGAGGAGGCTTTGTATGGAACTTAGATTCCTGAAAAATTTATTTACCACGACTGTGATCCGCAGGAGCGAATTGATGTTTATCTATACTACATCTCACCAGAAAAAAAAATAAATAAATTTGAAAACCCCCCACATAACTGCACTTTCTCAGGAAGCCTTGAAAGGCCTTTTAAATAAGTGTCTAATAGTAGGCTCTCAATAGCAAGCAGCCAGCTTGATAGACAGTGTACAGTATATTATTAACTATAAGCAGGCTTAATCTTTTTCTCATGTTTTAGAGAATGCTTTATAACCTTGTGGCCGAAGAATTCGTGATCACCAGGTATTTGAAGCTAAGCAGAATTACACCGGCTCTTACTGCTGCGAGATCGATACCGCTGGGAAGCGCGTGGGGCCTGGAGCTGCTGCTTGCAGCCGGCGAGCTCCTGCTCGCGGCCCCGGGTCCTGGCCGTGGAGCTGGGATTTAGGCAGGGCCTGATGCCTGGAGAAGGATGCTCAGGGCGGTTGTGTGTTGTTTGTTTATTCCCTTTTTGCGACTGCCACGTGGGAGTTGAGGGTTCTGGTGGGTCCCAGCTTGGAGATGCGACTGTGTCGGAGGGCAGGATTTGGCACTGGGTGGGATGGGCGTGGCCAAAAAAACCCCCCAAAAAAGAATGAAAAACAAATAATTAAATAAATAAACCCTCAGGAGTTTTCTGGCTGACAGGGTTTGTGCCGAGACGAGGGCGCTGAAGCTCCCCATGATCTCAGCCATGTACTTTAGTGCCCTCGTTGGCGGCCGCGTTTGTCTGCTTCTGGCTCGGGTCCTGGGAGCTCTGGCCGGGAGTCAGGGAATCGATAGATGGTTATGGTGATAAGTGGCTTTGCTAAAAACTAATTTTGCAAGAGGAGTGCACAAAGAGGTGAGCAGAGAGGATCTGCATCCATGCCCTGAACGGCTCGCTCAGGCCAGGAGCTCACCTCTGACCCAGCTTAACCCAGGACGCGTCCTTGGCGCGGCTCGGGGCCGCTCGCCGTCCGTACATCCATGTGGGTCCTGAGGAATATGTCTCTTTCCTCCAGCAAGAGTGTTTTGGGGGAAAATCCAGAGGGGTGGATGTGCCTGAAGGCTATTAAATGAGCAGGACTTGCTCAGCTGATTGCTTCTGGCTGGTCTCAGAGCCAGCAGCGGCTCTGCAGGCGTTCCGGTGGCAATATTTACATAGGGATGAAGTGTTCCCTCATGGCTCCTCTCTAATCTCCACCATGGTTGGCTGCTGCTTCCAGCTCCATTTTCCCTTGAACAAACATATTCATTGCACCCGCTGTTGAGAAGGTCCCATGGCCCAATTAGTGGCGTGATCCCTGTTTTCGGATGTGCTGGGGCAGGGGGAGGGATGGTGCCATGCAGGGATGTTGTGTTGCCTCGTTGCATCGAGTACAAGTGTCCCCCCCACCATCCTGTGTTGCCATGTAGCCCCCAGCCCCGTGATGTTGTGAGAGGTGGGCTTGGGAGGAAGGGGCTGAGGTTGGGAGCGGCACATCTCGGGGTGTTTCACCAAAACTGGCTTGATGGCCAATGGCTATTACGTGATCTCTTCAGAGGAGGTGGAATGATGTCACCTAAGATCTTCCTTGGGAAGTCAATTTTGTGACCACTTTCTGTCCATTCAAAACACAAAAGCACTCTGAGTCCCCTAAGACACAATCCAACTTGATGACGTCTCCTTTGCTGTATCCAGGAGGACCCAGCTGTATTCAAGGTGTCCCAGCTCCCTCCTGAGGCTTTGCTGACCAGGTCCTGGTTTCATGGGTGGCTCCTGAGCTTTGAGCAAGTTCCCAAGTGCTTCCTGCTCCTCAGGTCCACCTGGGCAGGGTGTTTTTGGCAGCACCAAGAAGTCAGCTTGGGCTGCACTTCTTTGGGCTGCTGATTTATTCGAGGGCATTATAACGTTCCTCTGGTTCATCCCACCCCCTGTGCATCCTCATCTCTGCAGTGCCTGGGCACCCAGGTGACAATGACATGGGCTTTCCCACTAACATGTTCTATTTTCTGTGGGCAGAGAGATGGGCTGGTTTTAGGCTTTCTGACATTTCTCAGGCCTGACTCGACTTCTCCTGCCTGCAGGTCTGGGGATAACCCCCCAAACTCCCTCCTCAAAGCCAGGACACCAGCGCTGGTGGTGGGATGAGCCAGCAGCAGCATCCCCCTTCCCTCTTTATCTTCCCAGGGGATTCCCCTTGGCCAATGACCCCAGAAGCAGCATCATGGGATGCTCCTGCATTGCAGTTGGGCTTTGCTTTCGTGCTGTTATTTATTACTACGTCGCTTCGTTAACGCATCCGCAGTTTGAATGTTGCGGCTGAAACCACCTTATTATTTCTTTTTTTTTCTAAATCCTGGTGGGGAGGCCTTTTCTGGATGCTGATTGATGGAAACATCTTATCTCCTGTAGTCAAAGTGTCTCTGCTTTTCCTGGTAATGAAATAGTTCGACACTTTGACATGAGTGTCAAACACTTCTCTGGGGAAGGGAACGGCAGAGACTTTGATCTAGGTGCAAACGGGTTTTGGTCCAACAAACAGACACCCCCCCAGCCCCTTTCATCCAGAAAAGAAGGTAAGGGGTTCCAGTTGGTGCTAACTAGCAGCTGCTCTCAATGGGTTTAGAAATAAAGAGAAGAAAAAATTATAAAAAGAGGAACGTCGCGCTATTATGCCGTGTTATAAAGTGGAGCAAGATACGATAGGTGTCAAGAAACAGGAGAGAATCCTCCTAAAATAAATCAACAGAGATCTCCTCTTTTGGGAGATGTTCAGGTTTGGGTTTTTCCTATCTTTAGAAATGCTTTTTCATAGAGAAAACACCTCCCATTTTTCATAAAAATGGGGTTTTTCTCTATGAAAAAGGACCTGCTTCCACTCTGAGCTTTCCTTTTATCCCATTCTTCCATGGTCAAGCCTGGAGGCAATTTGAAGTCTTGGTGGGAGGGTTGGAGGGAGGAATTCCAAAGGTACCCCCAAGCTGATAAAACCTGCTCTGTCACAAGCCTTTCCACCAGGCAGTTCTGAGTAGAAATGGGTAGGATTCCTCCCTGGTGTAACTGGTCTCCACTGTGACACCCACCGCTGCTGTCCCCAGTTTGTCCCCATGCCCTGCCCTTGCAAGTTGCCCACAGAGACGTCTTTTCCCAGAGCCACAGGGTGAGGAAGCACGGAGGCGCTCAGGCATGGGCAGAATTGCTTAATTTTAGTGCCTCCTTAATTAGAGCAGCAATTCCCATTCCTTGCCCTCATCCCTGCCCGCTCCACACTAGGAGCTGGAGCACCACAAAATCCTCCCTAGGAGCTGCAGCATTCAGAAATGACAGGGGATTTGGGGCTTAATTTTAGCCAGAACACACAGCTCATTTTCAGACGCTTCTCAAGTCAAGTTGTGGTGGCTTTGAGTGGAGGAACGACAAGAATTCCCCCCAAAAACCCAAACCCCAGGAAGGTGTCATGGTTTAGATGGTATCTTTTTTTTTCTTTTTTGCAGTCAGAGTTTGGGAATTTAATAGAAGCAGCTTTTGTGAGTTGCCTGGTCTGTGTTGGAGCGTGGCGAGCCTGCGCTTGAGATTAAAACTCACATTTCATTTTTATACACTGTGCTTAATCCAATAATGATCCCGTGTTGCAAACGGCAATAATATCTTTCAGCATAGTTAATCAGAAGAGACTTAATGCTGTCACTATTTATTAACCTTTGTTGAAAAGCAAGAAGTTTTCCTACTAATCTCTGATTGTTGCTCTTGTCAGGCTCCATCAAGTGCAAACCAGATTTGGCATTCGTTACAGGGGGAGGAGGATGCTGCCTTCCCTGCCGTCTGCTGCGCCCGACCTTGGTGTAGGGACGTGGTCCCTTCGGTGCTGCTGGGGTGGGTTTGGGTGATGGGGAGGCTGGTGCCCTGTCTCCCATCCCTCCTGGATTGGTTACAACCTCATCTGCTCCTGCAGGCATGCAGTCTCCAGTGCTGGGGGAAGGATGCAGCTTTACCCATCTTGGGTGTATTTTTTTTCTTGGCTTCCTGACCCCCATTCCTGCACCCAGGTTTTCCCTCCTGTCTGAGGCAGCAGGATCCCAGTGTGAGGAGATGCTCTCCTGGCCAGGTGGGACAGCACTGTCTGATGGTTTGGGGAGTGGGGGTTAAGTGACTTCCAGCAGCTTCCCCAAAAGCTCTGTGGAGGGGGTTCCCTCCACCCCACTACCCAGGGGTGGGAATGGCAGTGTGAAGATTGAGGGGTGAAGGGGGCTTTGCAAGGATGGGGTGGCAGGGGCTGAGCTGAGGCACGTGGAGGTGGCTGGTCCCTTGCATCCAACAAGGCATCCCTTGCATCCAAGAATCCCTCTGGTCCCTGGCAAAGGCAGGCAGGAGGCTGTGGGCAGCTGCCCTTGAGATCCTGGCACCGCATTGGCATTGCCAGGACAGCGGCTCACGTGGCTTTGCGACACCAGTAGCCAAAACGTGGGTTTTGGGGGGGTGGAGTGGGGGTTTGAGCTCTGCAGTGGTAAAAGGTCAGTGTGTGAAGGAATGCCAACCTTCCACGCTCTCCTGTTCGTCTCCTGTCGCAAGGAGCCCGGTGCTGGAGTTGGCTCGTAGGAGCTCCTGGAATTAATGAGCCAGCTTGGTGCCGTACAGAAATCGATGCTTCCTGCATTAATTGTGCTGTGTTCGAGCTTTGGCTTTTTATTCTGAGTTATGTAGTTACAGGGAGAGATGTCTCTCTTCAGCACAGCCTTTAGTCCCCAAGGGGAAGGATCCTTCTCCCTGTGCCTGTCCTGCCTGGGTGTGGGCAGCGCGTCCTGCGTCACGGCTGGCCATGGGATGGGGATGCCCGGTACTGACTGGAGCAGAACCCAAAACCCCAATAAAAATAGACCCCAAGTCTCTGCTACATGCAGTGTAATGCAAGGAAGAGATCACTGGTGATGATTGGGCTGGGGTGTCCATCTCAACTGGTACCCAGCAATGGGAGAGGGATGTGTGGGAGCTGGGGGGAGGTCTCTGCAGAAGGCAGAGCGGGTCTGCAGCAGCATTTGTGTTTATTTCTTAATTCATTGTGATTTCTGTAACCAAGCATCCACGTGGATGGAGAGCTGAGTCTCCCAGACCCTTGGGAGCTGTTCTGAAGGAGCAGGCTCTGCTCTTCATAGAATCATAGAATGATGAGGGTTAGAAGCGACTCCCAGAGGACATCCAGTCCAACCCCCCTGCAAGAAGCAGGGACACCCCCAACTAGATCAGGTTGCTCAGGGCCTCATCCAACCTGGCCTTGAACGTCTCCAGGGATGGGGCATCCACCCCCTCCCTGGGCAACCTGTTCCAGTGCTCCACCACTCTCACAGGAAAGAACTTTTTCCTAATATCCAATCTAAATCTCCCTGCCTCTACTCTTCATTCTTATTTTGAGGGTGGACAAGCACTGAGTGCTGTTCTGATCTCTGCTCAGGCACTCCAGCAGGTGCAGTTGTTTCACATACAGCCACGAAGAATCCCGCTTCGCTAATATCATTACAGCCTAAACACGGTATTTATATTTTTAGCAAATTGTCCTTTATGGTATTGATTTACATGTAATGTAGTCCTTGCATGAATAACTGCCATAAATCTGGAAGCATTTATCATCTGAAAGAGCTGCAAACCCAGTCAAATCCTTTATTTGTTAGACACGATTAAGGAGCTTAAACTGCGAGGTAGAGAGTGAAATGTAAACGGTGGTTTTTTTGGTTGGCGTTTCGGCCGGCCAGGCCGTCGATCGGTGCTGAGAGTTAAGGGTTAAGATAACTTGGGGAAATGAAAAAGCAGGGAATGAATTGGAATAAATGGGACCCTTGATCTGGCCTGTCGATACTGGGGATGGTGCCTGCTGCTGCCTTCCCTGCCTGGCTGGAGAAATTAACTTTTGAACTCGGCGGCTCCGCTCTTTTTCTCCTGACTTTCCTCCTTCGCGCCGACGGGCAGCGGGGGCGGATGCTGATTTGTCATCCTTTTGACACCGAGCCTGGGAAAACCAGGCTGTGTGGACACAGGGCTCACAAAAATAGTTCAAATCTCGTTTGCTGTTTGTGGAAGAGTGATGACATTAAAAATCCCAACCCAATTCCTGAGCCCTCGCTGGTGCCAGACGTGGAGGGCCGGAGTTCGGAGGGTTTCTGGTTCTAAATTTAGCCATTTAAAAGAAGATTATGGACTATCCACTTGGGACTTTTAAAAAGGCTTTCACAATAACTCTTGAAAGCCTGATGCCTTTAATCCTGAACTTTAATTTAAAATAAAGAAATCTTTTTCAACTTGCCTCTTTCCCCTCCTTCATCCCACTCTTCCAGGCCGAGGTTCTTTCCAACTCACGGAGCAAAGACGCGCTAAGTTGTTTTTTTTTTTCTTAAAAAGAAATTTCTTATGAAGATATTTCTTTTTTAATAGAGGGAAAAATCAAGTCAACACTCGAGAGTACACACAGCAGTTTACCACGATAGGAGGAATTAATCAGTCTGTAAAGTTCAACATGTACAAAGAGGGAAGGGAAAAAAAAAACCCCGACTGATCAAACGCGAGGCTCTTCTCTGAGATGCGGAGATAAAAGCCTGTTCCTCCACGAGCTCCTCCGCTATTGGCAGCCAGTGGGGTCAAGATTTATTTATTATATTTCTTGTTGTTGTTGTTGTTATGGAAAACTCGAGATAATTAATGTTGTTGAAAGAGGACCGTCGGCTTGGCGTCTGGCAGGCTAGCCCCCGAGTCTGGCATCTCGTGAAGCAGCAGCAAGGCGGGGTTGGGGAGGAGAGGTGGGGGTGGGGGGAAGCTCCTACTGATTTAACGGAGCAATAAATAATGCTGAGAGATAAAAAGAGCATTTTAAAAGGGTTGTGGTGCTGCTGACGCTGGTCGAGCCTCCACGCCCCAGCCCAAGCGCCTGTACGTGATGTGGTGACAAGGACCGCGCCGGTTTGGACCCCAGCAGCACCCACCCAAGGTTACTCCTCTTTACAGGGCCAAGTTACTTGCAGATGACTCCTGGATAGTGGGAAGCATCACATGTAGGCTGTGTAGACCTGCTTGCTGCGTGCTTGATCTCTCCCATCTCCCAAAGCTCGTTGGGATGTGTCCTGTTAGGGTGTTTGTGTTAAATCTGCCTGTGCTGGTAATCAATAGGCGTGTGGTCACCCAGGCTGTTTGTGTATCTCGTCTATCAAAGCCTGACAACACGAGATCAAGATGCGAGCGGGCAGCCTCACACATCGAGCGCTCTTTAAAAAGCGGGATGAATTAATTACCGCCATTAATGACCGGGGAGAGACTTCAGGAAGCTTCAGCTGATGGGTTGGAGCCTCGAGCATGAGGCAAAGAGAGTAGGTGGTGTCTTAGGGTGCTTGGTTGCTGGTGTTTTGGCTGGCATCTGGGATGCTGTGGTCTGTGGTCCCCATCCATGTTCTTGCAGCTGGTGGTTTTGAGACCAACTGAAATTTGTAGGATGTGAGGAAGTCCCTGCAGACCTGAAGGGGAGTGAACCAGGGGGTAAAATATCTCAAAATGTTCGTGATCACAGAATCCCAGACTGGTCTGGGTTGGAAGGGACCCCAAGGATCATCCAGTTTCAACCCCCTGACACAGGCAGGGCCACCAACCTCCAGGC
>VXBZ01005416.1:206213-220926 GCA_013399135.1 Heliornis fulica
GAGTATTGTGTCCAGTTCTGGGCCCCTCAGATCAGGAGGGACATAGAGCCCAGCGCAGGGTCACCAAGGTGATGGAGTGGAACATCTTCCTTATGAGGACAGGTTGAGGGAGCTGTGTCTCTTGAGCTTGAAGAAGAGGAGACTGAGGGGTGACCTCATTAATGTTTATAAATATGTAAAGGGTGAGTGTCAGGAGGATGGAGCCAGGCTCTTCTCAGGGATGGCCAGTGACAGGACAAGGGGCAACAGGTCCAAGCTGAAGCAGAGGAGGTTCCATGGGAATGTAAGGAGAAAGTTTTTCCCTGTGAGGGTGACAGAGCCCTGGGCCAGGCTGCCCAGGGAGGTTGTGGAGTCTCCTTCTCTGGAGACATTCCAGACCAACCTGGACACGTTCCTGTGTGGTTTAATCGAGGTGACCCTGGGGGTTGGACTGGATGATCTTTCCAGATCCCTTCCAACTCCTGACACTCTGTGATCTGTGATGTGCACACACACACATAAGTACAAGTACCTATATAAAATGTGCTGATCTCACCGTGCAGCTGCTCTGGCCCCAGCCAAGATGCAAGGGCGGTTCTGCTCCAGCCCTGGTGCTGCTTCAGGCCTTCCGGGTGCCACTCGTGCCCGTGGTGGGTGCCGGCATCTCGTCCGGAGGCGCAGGCCCGGTGCTGCCAGAGCCTCTTGGGCAGCGAGTTGGAAGAAACACGTTTCCACGTTAATGTGAAGACAATTTATTTGAGCCCATAAAAGAGCTAATTAGGGATGCGGCAGCTCGCGAGCTGTTACCCGCTCGCTCGACGCCAGCAGCGGGGAGACGTGCGCTGGCGATGCAGCTCTGGAGTTGCTCATCCTGACACGAGGCCTGTTCCCATCCCCCCACCAAGTGTGTTGAGCTGTGTGGGATCGGCTCTGGAGACACCCCTCTGTGCCTGCCGGCAGCCCAGTGCCAGCCCTGGGGCTCTTCCCTCCCTCCCTGGTCCATTCCACCATCTCCCTCTGCTTGTTGGAGTTCGTTAGCTAATTGAGGAGGCCCTGCAGACCCGTTTCTCATCCAGATGGGGAAACTGAGGCAGGCTCGGTGCTGGCTGGGGTTTTCCCATGGGAGGATGCCGGCTATTGACTCCGTTGGAGCGAGCATCCCGCATCCCTGCTGTGACTCTGACCTACCTGGCTGCATCCTGCTGCCTGCTCAGCTTTTAATTCCTGAATGGCCATGACTTTGGGAGGGGAGGAGCACCCTGTGCCACCAGGGGCAGAGCTGGGTGCTGTTAGGCAGCTTTTGCCTTTTGGAAATCTGTTACTTTAGGTGACTGTAGGGATGCAGCACCCTTGATTATCGGTTTGCATCACACCGTTGTGAGGAGTGAAATCCTGCCCTGGCTGTGCCCTCTGTGGGGATGGACCTCAGCTCAGCACCGTGGAGCTGCACAAGTTCTGGGGGAGGTGTGTGAGAGCAGCATCCAGCCCTATAATTGGAGCATTCCCACCAAAGGCTCCTCCGCGGCCTCGGTGCTCCCCACCCGGCGCTGCTGGGGCTGGGATAGATGCCGGCGGTGGAGCCTAATGTGATATCAAAGTCACTAACGTGATTATGCTTATATATCATATTAGGGAAAATGAATACTAATTCAATACAAACTACTAATTCAGTAGAACAGAAAATTGCTGAGAGAATAGAAAATTGCTGAGCGTGCCGAAGCCGGGCAGCGCTCGAAGGAGATGCGCTGGCTGCCTCTCTCCGGGCAGGACCTGCTTTCCGTGGCATCCCTGGGCATGTGCTGACAGCGAGCTGGGGAGCAGCTCCAGATACAGCTTTGCTGGGGGGCTGGAGGGAGATAACCACTCACCAGCACTTTGCTTTTGAGCCTGGAGCTTGGGGCTGGGAGGTGTTAGGTGGGACCTGCGGGAGGAATGAAGCGGAAGAGTGAAAGCGGCTCTGGGTGGTGGCGGTGAGGGGGACATAGAGCTGGTGGAGGGGGAGGTGAGTGTCTCTGGGGTGTCTGCCCCAGCCCCTGGTTGAAGATGTTTGGGTTTTTATCTCATTCCTGGGCTGGTGCTGAACTTGAACTCCCTGAGATCCAGGGGAGCATTCCCATCTTGGGGACCATAACACGGACTGGGAACTCCCTCCTCCTTCCTCCTCCTTCCTGAGCTGGATTTCCTCATCCTCCTCGTGGCATTTCTGCCTGGGGATGCTGTTCCCTTGGCACCTCGTGTGTGCTCCCACACCCACCACTGCTGCAGGTCGGCTGTGGAGTCTCCTGCTCCTCCAAACAGTCCCAGCACTGCTGCAGGTTTGAGCTGGTGGCTCAGGGCACGTCGAGGGCTTGATGAGAGGCAGCTGCTGGTACCAAAACTGCAGACAGGCTCCGTGGCTTATCTGGATTTCTCTTTCCAGTTCTCACATCTCAAACAAGTTTTCAGGCTGTGATGTCCCCAGGTTGGGGGGGCTGACTTGACTTTCCATCCACCACCTCGGCCAGTTGCATAACTGGGAGGTGGAGGGGAGCACCCAAATTTCACTAATTTACCTCCAAATAATGAGTTTTCATTGCAGTTTAATGCCTCTCCTGCAGCTCATCTGCACCACAGGGTCCTTGGTGCCCAACAGTGCCCGTGTCCCCGTCCCACGCGTGCGCCTTCGGCCGCGATGAGCGCGGCTGGTGTTGGAAGCGCCGGGTATTTACCGGGTTCAGAGCGAGCCGTAACTGGGACACGCGCCGTTTCTGTACTAATATGGAAGGGAGAGTCTTATTGTATTAGCAATTTCCCATCAGATCATGTCATATTAGTATTGTATTGTATTAGTATTTGTTTCCACTAATGTGATGTGAAAGTTGCTAATACGATAAGACTCCTGCATTGTATTAGTGAAAACAAATATTAATATGATAGGATGGAAAATAGCTAATAAGAAACTAAGTTGCTAATCTGACGTGATGGATCTCCTAAAGGAATTGGTTGCAGCTTTCCTGTACTTTTCCAGAACCACCTACAACCTTCTCGGGGGCAGACAGGGAAGGCAGCGGCGGTGCCGGCACGGCGCTGGTGCGTTTAAAGGGATGAATCCACCTGGAGAGCAAGAGCATCTTTTTGGGGCTTAAATCCAGGCTTTTGTTGGGCAGGATGAAGGGGAAAAAAAGATTAAATCCCACACTTATGGGATAGGGCTTGTGTGTCAGGAGCTTTTTGTGACAGTCCTGGGGCAAGCTGATCCCTGGAAAACTGGAGGGAATCTGAATTTGGGACATAGAGCTGGCGTCCGCGCCGAGTTGTGGTTACGGCACGGTGTCACCCCGACGAGACATAACCGACAGCTTCCTAATTTCATCCACTTATTTATTTATTTCCCCCAGCCACCAGAGCAAAATATCAATTTCTGACACGGAGATCCAGGGTAGGTGAACCAGAGCTAAATAAAAATGAACATTAAACAATTATTGGGATTTAGGTTTATTTAAAAAATCAGCGGGGTCGAGGGAACGAGCCACCTATTAGCAGGGGGAAAAAAAAAGCTATTGGGCTTCTCTAAGGACACGCTGTTTCTTGGCAGAGTCTGGGATTTTGGGCTGTGGCAGCCCTGGATGTTATTGATTAAAGATGATGTAGCAGCAGCGCAATTATATCACAGTTTGCGCTCGCCGCGGTGGTACCATCAGCCTCTCATTTGTCTGAAGGGAGATTGGTTTGTTTGCCTTGCCCTTGCCGGGTGCCGCTCGCGGGTCTGGTCCCCCGGCGCGGGAGGAGGACGCTCGGGGCGGACGGGGACTCGGCTCGGGGTCGGTGCTGGAAATGGTTTTAATTGGTTCTCATCCCCTGTTGTTCCTGTGGTTAATGGTGATTCCTGCTTCCACGCTATCGATGTGTTGGTGTAAATACTAATATTGTCTTTTGGGAGGAGTTGAGTCACCCGGGGCGGCCCCCGCCCTGCACCGGAGGGTGCGGTGTTTTCCCAAGGTTGGGATGGATCCGCCGCTCATGATGGGGCAAAAACCACGGGGAAGGGTGACTGTTTCAAAGTGTTTCCAGAAAATTCTGCTCAAGGTCTTGAGAGCCCAACGCAGAGGAGGTGGGAAGGGGCTGCACGGGAGCGAGCGGGCGGCTTGCGGGGAACGTGCATCTTCAAATCAGTCTATAATGCAATCAATTCCGTATATCCCTGGTGAAACAGCAACATTTATTTAACGTCTTTTATAGAGCAGCTGAGTTTTATCACAAATCACATTCCATTTCTATTCATCAGGGACCCCTTGAAGGCTAAAACGCACTTACTTTCCTCCGAGGAAGTTTACCAATTCTTCAATAAAGCCCCATTTGTCTCCGTATGTAAAATTGACACATTTATTGAATATTAAACGTTTGCTGGTTGCTCGTGCGCCTCTCTCGGCTTCATCCACCGCCCTTAAAAGTCGTTAAGGGAAGGATCTCTCCAAGTCCCAAGAAGGTGTGTGGATGGAACAGGGATGCTTGGATCCGCTGGGTTTATCCCGTTTGGTGGCTCCATCCGTTCCTCTGCTGTCCCTTGGCACTCAGCATCTGGCAGCGTTGGGGGTTTTTCTCCTTCTCTGGTGATTATAAAGGGGTTTTGCCGTGTGGAAAAGCTGTTGTGTGCCGGGCGCGGTTGTGCCGGGGTGTGAGGGATGCACTCGGAGCCAGTCGAGCTAATTAGCAGGAGGTCCAATAAAACAAGTTTTTCTTTTATCACCGTTACTAAGTGCTGTCGTAAATCAATTAAAATGTATTCTAGTAATTCTGGTTTTCTCCTTGGTGATTCTGTTTGAAGAAATACGGAGCCATTAACAGCATTTTGTGTATGTTTGCCTGGATCAGGAGAGGTGTGACCAGCAGGAGAGGGGAAGGGATTGTCCCCGTTGTCCTCGGCTCTGGTGAGGCCACACCTCGAGTGCTGGGTGCAGGTTTGGGCAGCAGAGCTGTGGAAGGGTCTAGAGCACAAGTCCCGTGAGGAGGCTGACAGAGCTGGGGAAGGGTCTGGAGCACAAGTCCTGTGAGGAGCTGCTGAGGGAGCTCTGGGGCTTTTGAGTCTGGAGAAGAGGAAGCTGAGGGGAGACCTTCTCACTCTCTCCAAGTCCCTGCAAGGAGGGTGCAGAGAGGTGAGGTCAGTCTCTTCTCTCGGATAACAAGGAAAAAGAGAAGAGGAAATAGTCACAAACTGCTCCAGGGGAGTTTGAGGTTGGACACCGGAAGAATTTCCCCTCTGAAAGGGTTGTCAGGTGTTGGGACAGGCTGCACAGGGCAGTGGTGGAGTCCCCATCCCTGGTGGGATTGGAAAGGCCAAGAGATGAGGTGCTGAAGGACATGGGCTAGAGGTGGACTAGGCAGGGTCAGGCTGGGGTTGGACTTGGTGATCTTAAAGGTCTCTTCCAACCTAAGGGATTTGATTCTAGTCTGGTCTGGTCTGGTCTGTTCCCTTCTGTTCCCCTGCACACTTACAGGAGAACATCAAACCGTTGCTGTCAGGTTTGGTGCTCGGTGATGAGTGTGGGAGGATTCTGTGCCCCGTGTTCTTTGCATGAGCCTTTGAGATAGGTTAAGGTTTTTTTCCAGGTAATCAGGAGAGAATCTCCTTTACCTGGAAATGTGGGTGTTTGTTCCAATGGTTGTCCTGGTTATTCATAGCCAAAGACACAGACACATCCTCCAAGTGTGTTCCCAGAGGGTTTGGCTTGTGTTAGAGGGTGCAAGAGCAATGTCCAACCATGCCCTGGTGCGGCGGTCCACAAGTAAATGGACCTTGAGGTCCATTCCCTAAAGACATCACAGCCTCTTGCAGGCAGAAAAACCTCAGTGGCCAGAGGAAAAAATGTGCCAGAAATAGCAAATCAGGGATTCACACCCTTTCTGCAGCCCTCCCATGTCTCACCCATTCCTCATCTTTAAGTCATGTTATTTTAAGGAGAATTTAATCGTGGGCCAGCTTGATGGGCAATTCCTCCCAGTCCCCTGGCTAATTGAGACCGCATCATTAGACAGGGAGGTGGCTGCCTGGTGGTTTCACTGACTCTTGAGTATCATCAGAGCACGAATATCCATCTAATGATGGCCAGCACGGTGAATAAGGCCCTACCCGCTCTGTCAGCTTGGGGAGACGGATGGGCCACTAAACCTGTGGGGAGACAAACACCCTCCTGCCGTGGGTTAACTCTTTAGATGTGAGTGGGGTTTGTTTTGGCAGGAGTGTGAGTGACTTTGTGTGGGAGGAACCTCCCCAACCCACCCTGGCCCATCAGCCACGCTTATGAAGGATGAACTTGTTAAATTAGCACTTTGCTGAGCACCCGGACAGGACCAAACAATTGGGGGCAGTTGAGGTTTTTGTGGGTTTTTTGCTAAGGTTGGAAGTTACCAGCAGGACAAAGGAGCATTAAATCTGAGATGTAGTGGTTGATCCCTTGTTTTTAAGGATTTCATTTCATCCATCCTTTGGAGTGGGGCGACTCTGCGGCCCATGGGGATGCGGGTGGCTGTGGGACGGGGTTCTGGCTTTGCTGTGATCACGGCTCTGGATGCTGAGTTATAATGTGGCATTGGGGAATTTAAACTCCTGGGGCTGAGCCACCCCAAATTGTCCCAGATGGAAGATGGAGGAGCCAACCCCGCTTTCGGTGGCAAAACTTCAGGGCACTTAGTTTATAAAAGGAGCTGGCATAATAAACATCACCTCAACACTGCTCCAGTAAACATAGCTCATCTTGAGTGTATAATAAAGATAATTCTCAGCTGTGTCTCAGCATCCAGGAGGAGAAACCTCTTTTCTGGGGATCCCATTGCCAGCATGACCCTTGTCCCCTGCAAGAACCAACCCGAAAGCGTCTCCCGTCACAAATAACCTTTGCAGCGTGCCGAGAGGCTCTTCTTTATGGGTGAGGGAAAGTGCTTAAAATGCTTAGAGGGAATAAACAGCTTTTAATGAAGTTACATTGCCACATAATGGGTATCATAAAATTGCCTTCATAGTACAGGGTCCCAGGATGGCTTTTATTATCGACTGAGCAGGAATCCTGTCTGTAAAGCTCCGGCAGCTGCAGAGAGGAGAATGCAAAGTCTTCTTAAATTACCTGATTGAAATAACCGGCAAATATTCTGCTTTGCTGCTTTGTTGAAGGCAAAGCTGCCTTTGGGGTGGTCTGTCAGACCTGGTTTGCGGCTTCTGAAGAACACAGGAGTTTCATTGCAGCAAAACAGATGTTCATCTTGTTTCTCTATCGGCTGTTTGATGAGAAATTTATTGCTCTTCTGCTGGGCTGGAGCTCCTCTGCTGCGGAGTCTATTAGGCAGCCCGGGAGCTGGCAGGGAGCCAGGGAAGCCGCTGTTTTGATGAAACCCATGGAAAGGGGGGAGGAAAAAAAAAAGAGGCAGCCTAGGCTTGGAAGGCGCCAGTAATAATGCATCGGCTAGACTCTTCGGATCGGGCGATTGATTGCCCCTGATTTGATTTATTGATCAATACCCTCAAATTTGGCGTCTGAGAAGCTGAACTAATCTTTAACCGCTGTGAACATCTCTGCCTGGTGGAGAATTAGAGCTGATAAGGAATGTATGAAAGGAATCTGAGCTTATCTTAATCACACAGTGCCCCGGCGCTGCCTGCGCCCGAGCGGGAGTGGATGTGTGCAGAACACAATCACCAGGCAGAACAGAGCAGATCTATAAATTGATGGAATTCAAAGCCTCCAGCATCGATTACCATTATAACAAACAGTGGCGCGCTGAATGTCTGATTATTTTTAGACAAAGATTCTGTGCTCTCAGCAGCAATTTTGCTGATGCTGTCACTGTGTCAGATGTCTGTTGTTGATTGCAATTAGATGCGATACAACAACAAAAAAAAAAATATATAAATTTAAAACTATCTCTGCCTATAGTTTTATTTCCACTTATTAAATCTCCTCCTTTGTTTGCCTCCTCCTAATGTCTGCAGCTGGATGAAATATTGCATTACCAGAAGAGATCTCTTCTATTCAGTTGGGTATAATCACTTTACAGATCATTGGATTATATCTGATATGGTTCAGATAATCCGGGGGAAATGTGGGACATTTACTCCGCCTTGGTTAAACGCGCCCTGGTTTAGGGTTGGGAATGCAAATCTGCGGAACATTTGGGCTTCTGAAACAGGTCTGCAACCCTCCCAATGATCTAATTCTATTAAAACACTAATCAATTCCCCGTGACGTCAGCCTGCTTTCCTGCTGGTGCATCAGGTCCAACGTGGGTTTATCCTGTCCTTTTCTAAACGGCTCTTTGGAGCTGCCGTCGCATCGGCTTTAATGGGTTCAGGAATGAATAACCGGAGCAGCCGCGGGGAGCTCGGCACGCTGGGTGCTGAGGTTTTCCTCCTCTCTTGCTAAATCCATCCACCAGTTTGATGCTTTCTGGTTTCTTTTGAGTGCTGGTGCCTGGCTGAGAGGGCTGTGTTAGGAACCAGTCGGTCCCTCGGAAGTAGCTTTGCCGGGGGATTGTGGCTGGCAAAGGGCAGGTTTCCTGAAATGGCATTTCCCAATGGGAGAAGCTCTTTGGGAAACCTCCTTGGAGCTTAAATCCAAGCCAGGGGCTGTGGGGTTGTGCAGGAATGTGGAGGTGTTGGGACTGGAGGGGTCCCTTGGGAACCTCATCAGACCTGTCTGGGTTTGTCCAGCTGGAGCCGGACTGTGTCTCCACTCCGCACCCCGTGGTGATGCTGGTGCAAGATATCAGGGGAATTTCAAAGGGTTTTTTTTCAACCCAGGGAGGCAGGGACACACACACATGAGCTTTGCTGTGTGGTGAAGCAGTGGCCGTGGCCCTGGCCCTGACCTGGCTGCTGGGGGAGAGGGAGGTCACCTCTTGAACGTGACCTCATCTTGCGCAGACACGCGCGGCTCCGGGGCTTGATGGAAAAATGCGCCGCGGCGGAGGAGTTATGTGCTGCTGGCAGCTGGTGTTTTCTTTCTTTGGGAAATCTAATATATTGATTAGCTTTCTTCAGAACAGCATCAATAAAGCGTATAATGGCATGGCTGGTGCCTGCGGCGCCTCCTCCCCTGGTCTGAGCCCCCCTGGAGCCGGGAAGGACCTCGGCTGCTCCGTGCCAGGCTCCACATCCCGCCGGCAACTCCTCCTTTTCCTGGCAGCCACAGGCCCTGTGCTGCCTGGTCAATGTGCTTGGCCAGACACCCTGGTCCTCTGCAGAGGGGTTATCCCAGGCAGCCTTCCTCTTCCCCTCCTCCTCCTCCATCCTGTTGCCTCCACAGTACAGCTGGCACTAACACCTTTGGCTCAGTTGGCACCATGGGGCATGGCCATGGTGTGCTGCTGTTGTGTTCATCCCTGTTCCTGGGCAGCCAATGCCACCAACAGACATCATCACCTTGGGTGATGGTGGCATCAGTGGTGATGGGCTGGCACTGTGCTGGGAAGGGGGGCTCATTGTCACAAAATCTCAGATTGTGTTGGGTGGGAATGGACTTTTACAGCCCATCTAGTCCCACCCTGCAGGGAGCAGGGACATCTTCACTAGAGCAAGTTGCTCAGAGCCCCATCCACCCTGACCTTGAATGTCTCCAGGGATGGGGCCTCCACCACCTCTCTGGGCAACCTGGGCCAGTGATCCGCCACCCTCAGAGGGAAGAACTTTTTCCTAATATCCAACCTAAATCTCCCCTTCTCTAGTTTAAACACACCCCACACCCCCCATCACTCCATGTCCTGAGGAGCAGTTCTTCCCCAGCTTCCTTATAGGCACCTGTAAGGCTACAGTGAGGTCCTCCCCCCACCCCAAACCTTCTCCAGTCTGAACATCCCCAATATTCTCAGCCTGGCTTCATGGGAGAGGCGCTCCAGCCCTGCAGTCACAGCCTGGGAAGATGGAAAGAGATTCCTTCTCCATTAAAGTGTCTAAGAGAGTTTAGAGGATGGTTTATTGTTGGCTGGGTTTTTTTTTTAAGCTGATTGATTGCCATAATGAATGGAGCCCAGAAATTGGCTGGAGTGGTGGCTCGAGGCCGGCCGCTGGATTTAAAGTCCTGGTTGGCTTCAAACCCTCTGAGCTCTTTTAGCTTTCATCTGTAAAACATGCGGTGAGCAAGCGGGACCTTATTTAGGGCTCCCCCAAGCCCAGATCTGCCCTCAGATGCTGGTGTCTGTAGAAGCTTTGTGCTTGTCAAGAGCTCTGTTCTGTGCCTTTGGCTTATTTATTTCTTTGTGGTTCGCTGGAGAGCAAATCCAGTCGGGGGTTTGGCGCGTTCCACCGCGCGGCACCTTGGCATCGTGTGGCGGGTGAAGGCGGCGCCGTCCAGGATGGATCCAACCTAGGGATGCTCTTGTTTTTCTTTCAAGCCCAGGTTCCTTGTAAAAGGGTTGGAGGATCATCCTTGGTCCCCCACTGCCCATGGCTTCATCCCACCATCCAGGAGCCTGGAAGGGTTTTCTCTGCTTTCCGAGCATCTCGCTCTGAGCTCGTTTCAGAGAGAGAGAGAGATTTTTCCGGGGAAATTGACAGCTGATGACTATGGGAAGATGTTTTCAAAAGCAGAAACAATTTACAATAATTAGAAATTTATAAAATGTCTTTAAACATGGTGGTAATAAGGATAAGAAAACACTTGCTGCAATGTAATCAGTTATTAGCAGCTGATCATTTATCTCGATGGATAGTTGCTGCTGGTACATGAGACACGTAATAAAAGGACTCTTGATTAACTAATTTGAATATCTTTTGAGAACAAATTCTGAGTTCTCTTTTTTCTCCATTGTAACGGATCCGTACATCTGCGAGATAAACACCGAATGAATATGGTAATGAATATTATTCTGGAAGCGTAGCCCCCGAGCGCTGCCCTCGCTGTCCCAGCCCTGGCCCTGTAGGTGTGGTGAGGAAGGGGCCTCAACGAAGCGGGCTGAGAGGATCCAGGGAGGAGGTTGAGTCCCAGGGAGGTGGTTGAGTCCCCATCCCTGGAGGGGTTTAACAGACGGGGAGATGCGGTGCTTGAGGACATGGTCTAAGGGTAGACTTGGTGGCGGTGGGTTAATGGTTGGACTGGATGATCTTAGGGGTCATTTCCAGCCTTAAAGATTCTATGATTCTATGATATGATGCTGTGGGAGAAGTGGGCAGGGGGTGGGTTTCAGGGGGGAGTTGCAGTGATGGGATAGGCAGGACCGGGCTGGCCCACTCCATCACCCCTCTTTGGCCTCCAGTAAGGAGCAGGAGCAAAGCATCGGGATACTGGAGCTGCCCACGAGTAGCCACCAGCCAGGAGATGAGATGGTGCCCCTGGAGAGGGTTTTTTTTTGTGAAAACAGCCTTTCCCCGTCTCCCTGGGAATAGAAACCTGATGTGCCTCTCAAATCTCTGCCCCCTGTGAGATCCCATTACAGCTCTCTTGATAACACACCGTAAACCCCAATTCCATTTAAATGCCAAGACCTGGCGGCTCAACATCTCTGCTGAGGGACCTCAGACCAGCGGTGGTCCTGGGACAGGCCCCAGCATGACCAGTGGCAGCAGCAGGCTCATCCCTGTGGCCCCCCAGGCACCATGCCACCTGCTTTGTACCCACCTATGCCAGTAGTTAAAGGATGTGGCACACATGTGGCTTAGCTGGGGTAGCACAACGAGCTGGTGGTGCCGCCGCGGGCAGGAGGCGGCTGCTGGTTGGGTCAAGTGAGGTCCAGTCCCAGCCCTGGTTGGTTTCTCCAGCAGCTCCCGGCGCGTCGTGCCGGTTGGCCGTGACCTCACTGGCGCCTCAGGAGCGGTTCCTGCTGCCGGTGAGTTGTTCATTGTCCTCAGCCACCAATGGACTCCATTGACACCCGTCCCCCTCCCAGACGTTACGGCGCTGAAAGCCGATTCCTTTTGGCAGCGAGAGCCCCAGATATTTTATATACCAATATACCAATTTTCCCCTTCTCTCATCTCCTCCTCTTTTTGGCTCCATGGTCTGCTCACACCGTGGCTCCATCCCCACCACTCCCCACATGGCCAGTGATGCTCTTGAGGGATGGAGGAGGGGGCTGGATACGGCCGCTCCCGCGGGGGCCGGGAAGGTGACGGTCAGAAATGTTGGCACCGCTCCCCCTCGATCTTATTTACCGTGGCAAGGAGCAAAGTCCACGTAGCTGTGGATGCAGTTTACAGGTAATTAAACTCAGCTTGGTGAGGATTTAAACATTAATATTGATGCTGAAGTTTTTAATAAAATATAGAGGGAGAGAGAGAGAAAGAGGTATCGATTCCTATAGGCTTTTTATTTTTTTTCCTTTCTCCCTCTTTTATTGTCGCAGGGAAGGGTTGATATATCAGTGAGTGTGAAATAAGGATGCCCAGTGCTGGCAGGGGGGCTCTGCAGGTGGGGACAGGTATGATCCCAGAGGGACAAGGTTGGAGAAACTGTTTGGAAAAGGCATTTGGGATTGATATGTAGGGTGAGGCTGTTCTCAACCCCCTCTCCTGGGTATCCTCTGTGATGGGGGCAGCACCCACTTCTTGGGAATGGTGTCAAGTCCCCGAGGTTTCCACGTCGGCTTCTGCATCCCACGTGTTGCTCTTTGTCACAGGCGGATCAAGTCACCACCCCTCGGGCCGTGGTGCCGTCCGTGTGTCTGGGCTGTGCCAACAGCATCGCTCCCATTCCTTCCATAAACCCCCAGGATGGGGGGTCCCTGGGCTCCCCCAGTCTCAATGTGGTCATCAACCACCCCCCTACACTTTGCAAACCGTGTTCCAGTACCGCACCGAAGGCCGTTAAAAAGATGCTGACGGCTGTTTTTCACTCCCTGCTTCCCTGTATACACACAGGACTCGGGTTTATCTGCTTTCTCGCCAATATTTTTTTATATAACAGTGAAATATTTATATTGTCCAATAAAAGGCAGTAAGCTTGCAATCTCGTGCAAATTCATTTGAGACCAGGAGCTTCGTTGTCTGAGTTTTGCACCCAGCAGTGACCCCTGGTAATTGGCTCCATACATCTTTAGCGCTGCGGATTTACATAAGGTGAGGGGAGGGGGGGTGATTGATGGCCGGGGTCTCCCTGCCTGCCCCATGGACCATCTAGCAGGGGATGGTGGTGGCTGCCTGAAACGTGTCTCCTCCTGTCCCGCTGCAGCATGGCCAGGTGGGTTTTTGGTGATGGAAGGGCTCAGCCTCCCAAAATTTGTGTGGTTTTAGCTTAAATCTCTGCACCCCGGGGTGCCGGGTCACGGTTTTGGTGGGATGTGAGTATGGAGCAAACCAGAACCAGCTGCTGGTCCTGACTGTGGTGGCTTCTTCTGCTGCAAACCCCAATTTGCCCCAAAAGCACCAATTTTGGGCACCCATCGGCTCATGGCAGGTGAGTTGGAGACGGGACGTGCGTCACCGGCGGCTGGAGCTCAAGGTGCCACAGCCCCACGCGAACACGTCCTGACCTCCGCCAGCGGCGCCTCGGCCCCCAATTTATCAAAAAGCAATTAATAACCCCCCCTGCCCAAGTCAGGTTTTACGGTTTCTGTCTCTTCCCAGCGACTGCAGGGCAGTAATTAGAGTCTGTCTAATGAGGTTTTCATGGCAGGGATACGGTCTCTTGCCGTATCTCCCCATCAGACAAAGGTTTTGCCATGGTTTATGGTACCGGCGTAAATTTTTCCCCGGCTGTTTTCACCGTGGTACAAGTCAGACAGGGACCAACACTGGGACATCCCTCAGCACAACCAGAGGGCAGAATTTACAGGGAGAGCACCGAGAGGTCACATTGCATCACATCAACCCCACCACTTTTGGGTGGGTTTGTGGGGTTGGGGTTTTTTTTTCCCCCTAATTCCACCAAAATTAAAAAAACATCTATATCTTAAAAACCTTCTTTATGAACACTTAAGCCTAAGTAAGTCATCGTTGGATGGTTTCCCTCCCTGCTGATGGATGTAATCTGGCACCGGGGTGGACCGGGAGGGAAATCTGGCAATACAATATGCTGCGCTTGACTATTTTGACACTCGGAGTGCGATGTTTTTTTTACAGTTACTGATGAGCTTATGGCACTGCTCCTTTTGGAGAAGCGAGGAGGAGGCTGGGGCTGAGAATATTGATTAGCAAGCTCCTGATTATCTCAACAACCCTCTCAGCTTGCCTTTTCTTTTGTGGGGAATACAGAATTTCTTCAATTATTCATATAAACCCCCTCGTCGATATTACCGTCGCATCGTGGCTGCGTAACGCCGGACAAAACCAGGCCGGGGGAATTAGATTCCTGCCATCTTAAAACCTCAAAGCTCCTAAACCACCTTTACTTTCTGGTTTGGTTTTTTCCCCCTCTGTTGTTTTGGGTTCCCTCCACCCCCTTTTGTTTTTGTTTTGTTCCAGAAGGAGCTTAATTCCGTCGCTTCGGTGCTGGCGGCGCGGCGGGGGGGAAAGCGCACAGTCTCATAAACATTTAATTGAACTCAGCTGGGAATTTAAGAGAAATGTACCTGTGGTACAGGAGATTTGCTGTTGGAGAATTAACTCTGCAGGACAGCAGATTTCCCTCCCCAACAACTAGTTTTTGAGACCTGTGGATACAGCGACAAACAAGAAGGGAAGCTAATTAAGCACAAAGACAAATTAGAGCCCGTTAACCTTGGGGTACGGGGTTTTTTTTTGGAGCTCTCATTGCCTCCAGTAGCTCCTTTGGATGGGCAGAGCTGGGTCTGGGGTGGGGGGATGGGGGCTTTGCTGGGGGATGCAGCATCCTCCTGG
>VXBZ01005416.1:227107-238711 GCA_013399135.1 Heliornis fulica
GTATTTAACAGATGTGGAGATGAGGTGCTCAGGGAGATGGGTCAGGAGAGGACAGGGATGGTTGGACTTGATGATCTTAAAGGTCTTTTCCAACCTGTGACGCTGTGATTCTGTGACACTCAGGGTTTGGCTCAGCTTCTGTCCCATTTAGGGGTGTTTTTTTTTCTACAAACCCTCGATTTTAGGACATTTCCCGTGTGTTTATTCAGCTCTGTGTGACAGAGAGCAGTGCTTTCAGGTGAGCTGTCCCCGGGCAGGACTCAGAGCCTCTCTGGCAGGCATCTGCCCTGGCATTTTGGTGAATTATCCCTGCCTGGAAAAGGTCACTGGACATCTGAAATAGTTTCTTTTTCACTGACATTTCCTTGAAGTTTAGTAGGACTCAGGGAGATCAGAGCAGACACCCGGCTCACTGTCCTGCCCTGACACTGGGAAGGGCTGAAGATGGGGCTGGTGAAGGGACCCCCAAAACCCTTGTTTGATGAAATGGCCACTAAAAGCTGCCCCCAGCAAACCGTGGCTCCAGTTAAGGTGCTGACAGTTGTTAAGGGGTTGGAGTGTGGGTGGAAGTGAGCTGAGCAGCGGCAGGTTGGCCATTGCCAATGGGTGTCATGGTGATGAGGGGACTGGGGATGACACCACCCCGACACCGTTGAGCTGGGACTGCCAGTTCCCCCCGTTTGTAGCAAATTTCTCTGGCTGACCCCTCGTGTGAGCCCATGGTGGGGGATGGGGGGTGAGGTCTGCATGGGGATGCTGCAGGGTCCTGTGTGCCATGGAGCCACAGCATTCCCGGTGCTGAGGTGGCCATTGGGATCAACGAGGAGAGGGAAAGGCGCCCAAGTTTCCCCTTGCCAAGTGCTTCGGTCTCGGTGATGTGGCTTCAGGGATGAAATTCAACAGGAACAGTCCAGTTCAGGGGGCTAAGCTGGCTCCTTCTTGCGAGGATGAGGATGTGCATGGGGACGAAGAGCACATCTGGGCTGGCTCTTTGCTCTACACCCTTAGGTCAACACCATCTCTGGGGGCAACAAAGCTCAAGCACGTCCAGGCAGAGCCGTGCTGACAGGCCATGCCCACTCCCACTCTAACCCTGCACATGTGGGACATGGGGGGCAGGGGGGGAGTCCCACAGGGCTGACACCACAGACCACCCACTCCAGCACCACCGTGTCTCCACATCCTTACAGACCACCCCCCTCAATGCCTCCAGGAAATTCAGCAGGCGCAACGCCGTCCTGCCGCAATACGCAGGCAGTGCTGCTCGCCACCTGCCTGCTGCCTCCCCCTCCCTCCCCTCCCCTCCCCTCCCNCCTCCCCTCCCCACTTTATTATTATTATTATTTTAAAGTACCCTGAAGCCAAGCAGGTTTTTTTGGCAGAACTCTAAAGAAAAAGCCCCCAAATTCCTCCCCTGCTGGAAACGCGGCGCCGGGGAAGTAGGTTTGTGTACGAGCCGCTATAAAAAGCCCAGCTTATACAATTTTAACAATAGAAAAATGATCTTTGTGCTCCAGTGCCTGCGAGCTTGGAAGGAGAAGGAGGTTTGCTGGGGTGGCTGCTGGATTACAAATGAGCAGTTTGCTTTGGGTTTGAATGACAAGCAATCGCCATCCGGGCTGGCGGGGCGAGAGGGGAGCTCCACTGGCACGGGGGTGGGGGAAGGTGGGTGAAAGGGAAAGGATGCTGCACCCTGGGAGATGCCACTGGGCTGAGGGGTGAAGTTCAGGCTTGGTTGGAGAAGTTGCCCGGTGGTGGCTTGGAAGTGGTTTAATTGACTGGTTTGTTGTTGGGTGATAGTGATTCTGTCAGCATTGAGGGTTGGGTGGGCAGCTCGACCTCCATCAATGGTTGGCACAAGCACCCAGTTTGGGTCAAACTGGGGTCAGATTGGGTAGTTTCTGGCTGGGGAATGGGTCATCTCCATCCCTGGCTCAGGGTCTCATGGAAACAGAGGTCCCACCAGCACCCCCATCCCATCTGCTGCGCGTGGTGCTGGGTGGGAAGGGGACCCCTGACAAACAGAGCGGGCAGCAACCCCCACCCCGAGGTGTCATCAGGCCTTGAAAAATTAAGGGCAGTAAATGATTCATGCTCATAAATGTTGGATGGGAGCACGCAGCAGATTAATACGCCGTTCGGTTATTAGCGATGCAGAGCGCCGTCTCCCCGCTGCCCGGCCGGCGTGGCGTCACCGGCACCCTGCTGCCCACACCCGAGGGGGACAGGGCGTGATGACACCCTGGTCCTGGTGCAGGGGGCTGTCAGGAGCATTGCTCCTGCCCACGGCATCGCTCCTGCCCACGGCATCGCCGCAGCCGTGGCGCACCGGTGAGGGCCGCGTGCCGGATCCGTCCCGGCAAGCACAACACCGGGCAGGCTGCTTTATTTCTTATTGAAGCGTTGACATTAAATTATAATTTTCATTTACTCAGAGAGCATCAATGATTTAGGGCGATGTGACACGGCAGCGGCGCGAGTTTAAGCGAAGGCAGCGAGCGGCCGTGTGAAGGGGACGGACACGACGATGACCAGTGGGTGGCACTGGTCCCAGTGGCTCAGCGGAGCTCGGTCCTGCCCCCCCAGAGCCGGTTCTCACCCCAAATCCCACCTCTCACCCCCGTTTCCCGTCTCCCTGCAGGTGATTGCGCTTAGTAAGAGGAACAAGGAGGCTGAGACGGCTTTCCTGAGCGTTTACAAGCAATTAATTGAAGCTCCAGGTAAGCAGCGCGGTGGCGACCTGGCTGCCTAACAAGTCGCGTGCCGGTGGTGCCGAGAGGAGCCAGCGAGGACCGTGGCAGCCCCGGGCACAGCTGGCATCGCCGACCTCCGCTGGCGCATGGTGCTCTGGAGACACCGGCCGAAGAGAGGAGTGGAAACAGCTTTTGCCATCGCTGTGTTTCAGCCCCTGAGCCAAATGCATCTTGACATTAGGAAAGGAATACATTTGCTCAGCCCTTGTAGTAACACTGCGACTATCCCCAGGTGTCTTTTCGACGGTAAGTTCACCGAAACGGCCGAGCGCCGGCTCCCAGCGCCGGCTCCCAGCGCAGCTCCTGGCGCCGGTTGTGGCGCTGGGACCGCTTGTCCTGTTTCACCGCCGCGATGGGGTGTTACCCTCCCCATTTGTGGCACAGCTTGAAGTCTTGGGAGGGGGAAACTGAGGCATGGGGAAGCCCCGAGGCTTGTGTTGGTAGTCAGTGAGCGGATGGGATCTCACTGCTCCCCGCTGTGCCGGGGGTGTCGTGGTGCACGGAGCATCCCCGGCACAGCGAGGACGGAAAGCTGCAAACAGCTGAAGATAGGCAGAAGGGCTCCTGCAGGGCCACTAATTCATTTTCCAGACATTTAGGAATAACAAAATGTTTTAATGATTTCTTAGGGGAATTAGGGAGACGTCTTTTTGTCCTCATTAAATTTTCTCCTATGCTACAAGAACCAAACGTCAGCTCCGTTTCCAGAACCCCGGTTATATCTCCACTCACCCACCGCCGCGCTCCTCCTCCTTGCATGACCCCAAAACCACTTCCCCACTCCCCCTGCATCCCCCCATCCCTCCCTCTCCCACAGCATCTCTCCATCTCTTGCTCCCCTCTCCCCTCCTGCTCACCCAAACCCTCCCACCCATCGCTCTGTCCCCGTCCCCGTCCGTGTGTCTCCCGACAGGCGAACTCTTTGTGGAACACTTCCCAAGCGCCACATAAGTCCTGATTCGACATTTTTTTTGCTTTGAATGGCTGCTGTCAACACAAATCTCTGGCAGAGACTGTAACGGAGCCTGATTGCTCAGCAAGTATTTTGATAAGTGAGCTGGCTGTGTGTCTGTAATTACGGGAGAAAACCGTAAATCTTTTGGATATTGTTCACACAGATGTGGCGTGAAGGGAAGGGGGGGAAGCAGTAAAATGTGTTAAAAGCATAATTAATGTCATTGTTGTGGGGGATGATTTGATTTAGGGCTGACTTTGACTCGCCGAGGGATTTGTAGGGCGCTGGCGGATCGGTTTGGGCAGGTTGGGATGGGGCGGTGCAGGAGGTGATGCTCTGGTGGGAGAGGGGACACCACCGCTGTGGGTGCACGTGGATGTGCTGTGGGTGCCCTGTGGGTGTACTCTAAGTATACCATGGGTGTATCATGGGTACTTCTTGGGTGTACTGTGGGTGCCCCGTGGGTGTATTGTGGGTGCACCGTGGGTATCCTGTGGGTGTATCATGGGTGTACTGTGGGTGCACCACGGGTGTACCATGGATGCCCTATGAGTGCACCGTGGGTGTACCATGGATGCCCTATGGGTGCACCGTGGGTGTACCATAGGTACCCTGTGAGTGTACTGTGGGTGCCCTATGGGTGTACCGTGGGTACCCTGTGAGTGTACTGTGGGTACCCTGTGGGTGTACCATGGGTGCCCCATGGGTATACCGTGGGTGCCCTGTGGCTGTACTGTGGATGCCCTGTGCTCCTCTTGGAGCCAGGCGTCAGCACAGAGCTGATGTCACCCTCAGCCACAGGCCTAGAGACCTTCACCCACAGCTGGGTCAAGTGGCCGTGCCCTGGCACAGGGATGAGCAGCTGGTGCTCAGGGACACTGTTGTTCACTGGAGCCACACATGCTGATGGGAAGGTGATGAGCACCCAGGACACATCCTGCCCCATCCTCCCATCAAACCAGTGCCTCAAGCTGCTCCAGCAGCCGTGCAGTGGCTGCACAGAGCTGCTGCAGGGGGGTTGTCGGCCAATGGCCTAGACCCCCTCCAGCACTGGGAACGACCTCCGCTCCCCTGTGCCACGGCTGGGGGTATCAAGGGGGACCCCAGCCGGCAGCCCTTGTCCCTGCTGCAGCACTGCTGGTGCTGCTAAAGTCAGCCAATGACGCCAGCTAGTGGCAGCACTTACTGCATTGATATAAAAAATGATGTGTATAAATCTACATGTATAGAGCGGGCAAGTGTCTGGAGCGATGGGTAAGCAGGTCTCTGCCTCACAGCACAGGGTTTCTGGCACAGGGTCAGTGTGAGCTGGCGGTGCCAGTGATGGGTGACGCCGTGCCGTGGCCCTCACGGGTGTGGGAGCTGCCGTGGGCGGACGCAGCGTGTGGCACCCCGAGGTCCCGTTTTGGCACGTGGCTCTCTCGCATCACCCGTCACCCGGCTGCGCCGCTGGTGAATCACCGCCACGGAGTGGCTCGTGGCTGCTCTGCTGCCTGGCTGCGGTGGCAGTGCCATCTCTGACCTGTGTAACAGTGTGAGCATGGCACACACATGGCATCAGCTTGGTCCCGGCAACCCCCCCGGCACATCCCAACACCGCACGTGTGGTGGCAGAGCCGGCCCCGCAGCCGAGGGCCGCGCTTTCCCGGGGACTGGACAGCATCATTAGCATGATGTAATTAACCCAGACGGGTGTTTTACACCAGCGCTGCCCTGGCTGAGGTAGAAGCAGAGCCAGAGCATCACTTGCTCTTTTCCCTTCTAACTGCTCCACTCCTGACCACTTGATCCCGGGATGCCGGCTCCAAACGGAGAGCGAGGCACCAGGGAAACACCAACCGGAGGGAAGTCCCGGTGCTCAGGCCAGTTCCTGCCATGTTGTTTCTCATCACAGGGGTGAGAGAAGTTGCTTCTGTGGATCAGACAGGGCCTGCCCCAGCATTTATCCCTGTGGAGGCGGCTTGCAGGCTGGCACACAGCCTCCTGCCGATGCCCGCGGGGCCCATGGAGCGTGGGGGGGGCTGCCTGGCCCCCGTAGCCTGTGAGCAGGAGCCCTGGAGCGTGGGGTTTAATTAGCCGTATCGTTATCTCAGCTCGCATACTTACGGGTGTTATTAATGGCTGTGAGAGCATCCAGGCTGGTTTGGGACTGTGCTGCATTGCTGTGCCTCCCTCTGAGGGCATGATCCTGCATCCTTGGCTGGGGAACCAGCCTGAGGGATGCTGAACCCCAGCATGCTGCCTGCCAAAGGATGCCAAGCTGAAGGGTACTGTGAGCAGCCCAGGAGGGTCCCAGCCAGAGCAGAGACACCAGTTCAGTGCCAAAGTGGCAGCGTGCTGGCAGGTCTCAGCACCTGTCTCCGTGGCCAAGCCCTGGGCACAAATCTTTTATCCCAGCCCATCCATGGAGTCTCTGTGGAAAGAAAAGGGAAGGATGCTCCAGGAGGGTCTCTCAGTGGAAGTGCTCAGTGTCTGGCAGTCACTGGTCCTTCTGGGAAGCCGTAGGGCAGGTGCTGTGGTGCGGGTTTGCACCCCATGGCAGCGATGCTGTGGGATGGAAGGACAGGGACGGGTTGAGTGGACCCCCAAACCCTGTCTTGGAGGACACGTGTCTTGGCTTCACTCATGAACAAAGAGTATCCAAACTGGATACAGCTGTTCACAGGCCAAATCCTGCATCTCTCAGTCAGGCTTGTTCCGGAGACACCGGGTGCTGCAGGCTGTTCCCCAAACCCCCCCAGAATCCCACGGCACGGCCCCAGCAGTGCCAGGCCCCCTTTATCCTGCACCACTTCCGTCTCAGCTGGGGAAGTGCTGAGCAGGGGCCCTGCTCCATGTCCCCATTGGAGAAGCAGCAGCCAGTTCTTGATTCTTTTTCCATCACCATGATTATTTTTACCCTCAGATGCGTGCCACGCGTACAGCAGAGCGCCCAACTCCGACCCACTTCCCTGTTTGTCTAACTTTCTGCCCCTGGAGATTTGAAATCTATTTTCTTTCCTCTTCTTTCCTAGAAAAAAAAAAAAACAAAAAAAAAAACCACAAACAAACAAANAAAAAAACCCCAACCCCCCAAACCCCCCACCCAAACCTATATTAACCTGGCTCAATAGGAGGCATTTTCTTGAACTTATTAAAAAATCCAGACTTGTAAATTAATTTGTTCATGTTGTACAATGGCAGTGCAGATGGACTCATTAGCATGCACACAACAAATAATTATAGATGAATTTTTAGCTGGCCTGCTTAATGGGCTTGCTGGGTTAATTATGTCAATGTATAATTACATCAGCCCTGGGAGACATAATGGCACACCCTGCTGAGCAGACACTAGCTAATGATGGTGTAATGCTGACAGAGGGAAGACGGACGGCTCTGAATGCACCTGCTTACCTCGGCACAAACCGCCATTGTCTGCACCCCAACCGGCCGGCGCTGGCGGCACCGAGGCCACCGGTGCTGCGGGAGCCGCCGGCTCGGGGAGGTGATGCCCCGACACCATCCTGGCGATGGAAAACGTGGTGTGGAGGGGTGGCTATGGCAGCACCGTGGGGTGTTATGGGGATGTGGAGGCACCTGGTTTGGTTTTAAGCAGGATGTTGTCCTGGGGTGGGTGGGTAGTGGGATCCCGGGGAGGTGGGAGAGAGTCGGGGATGGGCATCGCTGCCACTCACCGGCACGTCCTGTGTCCCACAGACCCTGCTCCTGTGGTGGAGGCTGCCCGGAGCCTGGAGGACCGGCTGCAGCAGCTCCAGCGCCTCGAGCCTGAAAACACCCCCCTGAAGGACCTGGGTCACCCCTGGAAGAAGCACCCGGAGCTTGTCGGCACCAAAGGTACCTGCCAATGTTGGCCACTCCATTGGATGAGGCGGGCAGCGGCGGGCCCCAGCTGGGTACCCCAACATGCCTCTGAGCATCCCTGGGACATGAGGGGTCTGGGGGCCAGATCCTGCTCCCCTGGCCTGTGGTCCTCAGTGGCCACAGCTGCTGTACCCAGCATGACTGTGTGAAACGTGTCCCTCCTGCAGAGCGCAGAGAGGGGACGTCGCCAGTGGCCGGGCTCACGGCAGCGGCCGAGCCCCCGCGCTCCATCACCGACGGCAAAGCACCGTCCGCAGAGTCCTTGGTGCAGAGAAATGAGGCAGAGAAGCACAAGTACGTGAGTACCGGGCACGGGGTCCTTTTGGGGTGCTAGGGGGACACACACGTGGCTCTGTCCCTGCTCCTGCTCAAGGTGTCCGTCTGTCTTGCCCTCTCCTCCTTCCCTTTGTGCCTCCTTTGCTGTCTGGGTTCCAAACGGACACGTCCAACCTGGAAACCTGAGCCAAGTCTCGGGCACTCTGAGCATCCATGTGTCCATCCATCCCCTCTCCAGGGTGGAGTTTGGGCAGCAGCAGGCACAGGCAGAGCCAGGACAGGTCCCTCCTGCCAGCCCCTCACACTATCCCATCTCCCTGGCACGTGGCTTCACCCAGACAAACGGGATAATTCCAGGTTGGGGGATTGAACCTCATTAATGGCCTTTTAATTTGGAGGCTCCTGGCTTTCCCAGCACCTTCGTTGTTATTCCTTAACGCGCTGCACCGGGAAACAAATGAGGAATCTTTAAACCCTAAATTGCAGATCTCTGCGAGTACATTCCTGGCAAATGCAGGCTATAAATAATGCAGAATAACTTCTCCCTGATTGCTTCCCCCTCCAATTAACTGCAGGCAGGGGTGGGCTGCCACCCCCCCATCAGAGGGGTCTCAGCCACAGGGATCAGGACTGTGTTGAGCCCAAAGTGAATTATCTGACACCGGGGGTGATACACCCCGTAACACGGGGTGTATCACACCGAGACCCCCTCACCTGCAGTGAGAGGGTCTCGGTGTGCCCCAGGGGTGGGGGCTGGGGGGTCAGCATGGCTGGAGCATGGCCAGCAGGTTGCTGACGTCGTTGTCTCGCAGGGGACTGCAGGAAGCGCAGGTCACTTTGGCCGCTCGGCTGGGCGAGGCAGAGGAGAAGATCAAGGTGCTCCACGCAGGTAACCGGGGACCCAGGGTTACTGGCCGTGGTTGGGGGGCTGAGCTCCCACCCTGAGGTCACCCTCCTCTTCCTCTTCCCAGCGCTGAAGGCCACCCAGACAGAGCTGTTGGAGCTGAGGTGTAAATACGACGAGGAAGCCGCTTCCAAGTAAGTCGCTGGCAATGCCTGGTCCAGCCTGGAGACCGTTGGTGTGCCCGAGGCTGAGCCGAGCAGCCTGTGGCAGCGCTGGGACATCCCTGCGGGGACACTACGTGACTTGAGGAGCTGAGATACTTTAAGCAACCGCAGCAGCATCCCAAGTCAAGTCCCTGAAGCGAAGGCGGGAGCACCCGCTGGCCGCAGAGGGTTGTGTCTCTGGCTGATGCTTCTCACTTTCTCACCACAGGGCGGATGAAGTAGCCATGATCATGACCAACCTCGAAAAAGCCAACCAGGTGAGCAGGGAGGTGACTCTGCAGCAGGACTCCCCACCCCCTCAGCTCGGCCCCCAAGAGTCTGTGTGTCCTGGATGTCTGCCCCACACAATGGTGGGGGGTGGCCTGGCTATGAAAGGGAGCTGTGGAGTCGTTCACCCCACAGCATCTCTGAACAGCCCTGTGGGACCCCTCTTCCTCTTTTGGGGGTCACTGGTGTGTTTGGGCTCCCAGTGGGCTCCGCTTTGGCTGCTGGAGCTGAAGTTTGTCACCTCCTGGGTGTTTTGGGGCAGGACCCACACCAGCCCGGTGCTGGTTTCTGGTGTAATTGCTCTTGGTCTTATCTGTTCCCATTCCACAGTTTTATTTAATTCTGAAAACGTAGGTACAAATAAATGTCTGCAGAGAATAAAAGAGATGTAGTGACCCATCTGCATTTAAATACAGCATTTTGGGTGGAAAAAGGCAGCATCCCAGCAGTGAGCAGGTGCCCAGGGATGGGTGCTGGGAACTGCCTTGGATGTGAGGAGCTGAAATACACAACAGGGTCTCACAGGGATGGTGGTGGGAGCACAGTGCTCAGGAGAGGCATGTGGCTTGGTGTAGATCCTGGAGCCCCTCTACAACACCCAGCCTGACACACTCTCCCTTCTCTTGCAGCGAGCGGAGGCAGCGCAGAGGGAGGTGGAGAGCTTGAGGGAGCAACTGGCAGCCGTGAACAGCTCCCTCCGCCTGGCCTGCTGCTCCCCACCGGGCGCTGCTGGGGTGAGGGCACCCCTTGGGGCCAGCAGCACCCCACTGCAACCAGCTGTACCCCATCAGGGCCAGAGGCACACCGTCACTCACAGCTGGCAGCATCCATCCATCCACTCATCCATCCATCCACTCATCCATCCATCCATCCATCCATCCATCCATCCATCCATCCACCCACCCATCCCCACNTCATCCATTCATCCATCCATCCATCCATCCATCCATCCATCCATCCATCCATCCATCCATCCATCCATCCATCCATCCATCACCACCAGGAGCATCTCTCAGAGACAGAAGCATCCTGTAGCACTTGGGAGCACCCCAACATAGCTTGGAGCACCCTATATCAGCCAGGAGCATCCTGTGGTGCTCAGGAGCATTTGGGAGCACCTACTGTGTATAGGAACAAGCCCGAAACGCCCATCACCGAGGTGTTGTTCCACTGTGTGGTGGTCATGTTGGCCATGCCCTACCTGCAGCCCCAGCCTTCTATGGGTTGTGGGGACAGGCAGCCCCATAGCACCAAGCAGATGTACCTGGGAGACCCCTAAGCGTGGAGGGAAGGTCTGTCACTGCCCATGGGTACATCACCCTGGGTCTCTGTCCTGCAGGGCTGAGCGCCCCAGGCTCCTCTGCTCCCCCCAACCCCAGGGATGTGTCTGACGGGGAGGGTGGCCCTTGTGCCCATGTCAGGCATCCCGGAGCTGACAGTGTCCCCTCTCCCGGCAGGACAAAGTGAACTATTCCATGTGCTCAGGGTCGAGGCTGGAGGCGGCTCTGGCCGCCAAGGACCGGGAGATCCTGCGGCTCTTGAAGGACGTCCAGCACCTCCAGAGCTCTCTGCAGGAGCTGGAGGAGTCCTCTGCCAACCAGATCGCCGAGCTGGAGGGGCAGCTGGCTGCCAAGAACGAAGCCATCGAGGTGCGCCCACGGGGGCTGGGGGCTTGCCAGGGAGGGGGTGCGCGGGTACGGCCATGCCGGGTGTGTGCCAGGAGCCGGCTGCCAGGACTGCCCCCTCCTCTGCTCCGCAGAAGCTGGAGGAGAAGCTGCAGGCACAGGCGGACTACGAGGAGATCAAAACCGAGCTGAGGTACGGCCCCGCTGGCACCCAGGGCTGCTGCCTGCCCGTCCTCCGGTCGCCACTGGCACCCTCCCGGCAGCCGTAACGCCCGGCGGCATGGTGGCAGCGAGCAGCTGTGCCCACCGGGTCACCCCCCACCCCTGTCTCCCTCCCAGCATCCTGAAGGCGATGAAGGTGGCCTCGGCCGGCTGCAGCCTTCCCCAGGCAAGTGCCGTGGTGCGTGCCCACACGCTCGCCGGGCTGGGGTGCACGTGCCAGCCCTGCCGCCGGCGGCTCCGCTGCCCTTTCCCATCTCGGCTTGGCTCCTTGCAGAGCATATCGAAGGCAGAGGAGGCCCTGCTGCTGGGGAAGGAGGCTTTCTACCCTTCCCAGAAGTACCTGCTGGAGAAGCCCAGCCTGATGGCCACCACTGGTAGGGTTTCTGGATCCTGACGCATCCCTGGTCCTGCTCGGAGCATCCCTGGGAATGTGGGTGGCAGGGCTGGATCCCGCCTTGGCTGTGGGAAGGAGCCCGGAGCCAGTGGCAGGGCAGGGGGCTGGGCAAAGGGTGGGATGCCACCTGGGGAAACTGAGGCAGGAGATGCTTCGCTGTGAGGCCACTCTGCAGCCGCTGTC
>VXBZ01005416.1:238724-254529 GCA_013399135.1 Heliornis fulica
GCCCCCGGACTTTCTCATTGTCCCCCTTCCCGGGAAGCGAGCGACTTTCAGGGGACCCCAAGACCACCCACCTCCCGCCACCTGCCTACAAGACTGAGAGCGCTGGGGGGGGCCCACCCTTCCCCTCCACCTTCTTCGGGGCCAAAAGCAGCACCATGCCCCCCACGCCCACCGCCAGCGCTGCCAGCCCGCCCAGCGAGCCGTCCGAGGGCAGCGCCGGCAGCTCTGCCGAGGAGGAGCAGCTGGACACGGCCGAAATCGCCTTCCAGGTGAAGGAGCAGCTGCTGAAGCACAACATCGGGCAGAGGGTCTTCGGCCATTACGTGCTGGGGCTGTCGCAGGGCTCCGTCAGTGAGATCCTGGCCCGGCCCAAGCCCTGGCGCAAGCTGACGGTGAAGGGCAAGGAGCCGTTCATCAAGATGAAGCAGTTCCTCTCCGACGAGCAGAACGTGCTGGCCCTGAGGACAATCCAGGTGCGCCAGAGAGGTGAGTGGTTGGGGTGGCCCCGACCGATGGGTCCTGCTCTGGGATGCTGCAAGTGGTGTCGTGGGATCCCCTCCCAACGCACCCTGGCAGCACCCCGGGGCGCCCTGAGCGGGGACGGGCCAGCGCTTGCGGCGGCGCCACAGGCAGCGATGTCACATGGGGTCACCGGTGACACGGATTGTCCCTAGTGGTCCCCTGACTCACTGCGGGGTGGGATGGAGCCGGTCGCCAGCGGGGATGGAGCCTCAGCAAACGGCAGCAATTAACAACAACCCATCGTGGAAGCCGCGTCCCCGGACGTGCTTTATTCATTTATTCTGACAAGTGCCATTTAATTATTCATTAGGCTGTTTCGTGGCCTATGAATCAATGTGCTCGGGAATATTTCGTTAAAATAATGAAGTCTTAGTGCTATGGGGCCCCGGTGGTAGCGCCCCACCGCCTGCACACCCGGCTCTGGGGACAGCAGCTCCTGGCCCTGTCTCAGCGGTGGCAGCGATTGTGTCTGGTCACTCAGGTCCCTGTGGTGACACGGGTGACGCTGGTCCATGCATCTGCTGGCGTTTCACCATGGGGAGGGGGACTCTGATTTATCCCCTGGATCCAACCCAGTGTTAACCCGTTGCCTGCAGGAGGGCACAGTGCCAGGGACGTGCGTCGTGGTCCCCGTGTCTCCGCGGGGTGACTGGGCGATGCCACGCTGGAGGCAGGAGCTCCCCGGGGCTCTGCTGGGGCTCCCACCGCTCCGGCTGGCAACTAATCGGGAGTGACATTCGTCTTAAAACCAACATCCCTGAAAATAACCGAACATGAGGAGCAGTAAATACTTCCTGACATGCAAGAGGAGCTTGTACAACCAGCGCCGGTGACAAAGCTGTTCTCCTGCTTCTTTGATCAGGTAGCATCACGCCAAGGATCAGGACACCGGAGACTGGCTCTGACGACGCCATCAAAAGCATCCTGGAGCAGGCCAAGAAGGAGATCGAGTCACAGAAGGGAGGTGGGTGCTGCCACATGGGTGGTCTCAGGGAAGGCTGAGCCCACGCTCCCGCCGGAGGAGCACCCGGAGGGTTGCAGGGATGGGTGCGGTGTGGCTGTGGGTGCACAGGGGTCTCTGCCTCTCCTGGGAAATGTTAACTGGCCCCTGCTGAGCCTGGCAGGGTGGTCCTGGGCTCTCCCTGCGGCTGGCTGGCAGCTGGTGTCCAGGATGGACCAGCCCTGGCGGGACCAGGATGGACTTTGGTTGCCATTTCTCCTGCTGCCATCCGTAAAGCTTTGGGGCATGGTGGGAAGAAAGGCTGGTAGATGCTGTTGGGGACAAAGGACTCTCCACGCAGCGGTGTTGATCCCTGGGCTTTTTGAAACTTTGGGTCTACCCTTCCCTCCCTTCCCTGCCCCAAAGCAGATGATTAAATGAGGATGCACGATCCATCTGGCACGAGGAATCGTTAAAGCAGCTGCGCTCGCAGTCAGTTACAAGAAGTGAAATACATTTAAGCAGGTAGTCTGCTGAGAAAGCAGAACCCCCAGAATTAGATTAGACGGGAACGGTGGAAAAACAGGCAGGGAAAACAAACGTGTTTGTCTGTTGCCGTCGGTGGTGATGGGATTTATCTTGCAGTCGTCAAGGGAGAAGCTCGTTCAGAGCTGGGGTGTCGCAGGTTTTGCTTTAAGGGTGCTGCTCGTCCTTCTGATTGGTGCTTCCGTAGGGGATCAGCTCGGGGTTGGGCTAAAATCCCTTTTTTCCTGGATTTTGAGTTCCAACCACGTGGTAAAGCGATGGGTGCTGCGGCCTGGGGCTCCCCTCCCCCCTTCCTTTGCAGGCGAACCCAAAACGCCGTCAGCGTCGCAGGCGGTGTCCAACGGGGCGGGTGGCAGCAGCTCGGAGGACGCCATCAAGAACATCCTGGAGCAGGCGCGGCGGGAGATGCAGGCGCAGCAACAGGCGCTGCTGGAGATGGAGTCGGGGGGCAGCGGGCGCCCTGGGGACACGCCGCCCACCGAACGCTCCACCCTGGCTGCCGTCAACCAGAACATCGTCCCCACCTATGTCAAGCAGGAGGAGGGGAGCAGGGCCAGCCCCGGTCCCCCCCAGACACCCCTGGCCGTCCTCTCGCCCGCCGCCTTCGTCCAGAGCATCATCCGGAAGGTGAAGTCGGAGATCGGCGACGCCGGCTCCTACTTCGACCAGCACTGGGCGTCGGAGCGGAGCCTGCTCAGCCGACCCTACACCTCCGTCTCGCCTTCGCTCTCCTCCTCCTCCTCGAGCTACTCCAGCATGGCCAACGGCCGGGGCTGGCCGCGGGGTGAGCCCGGCGAGGGTGGCACCAACGAGGACGAGCTGCTGCCAGCGGATGACGAGTCCCACCGGCTGACGGAGATGAAGGCGGAGGGAGCCGGCACGGAGTCGGCGGCCGGTGGTCGTCTCTCCTACTACCCTGCCTATGTGCCACGGACCCTGAAGCCCACCGTGCCGCCGCTGACGCCGGAGCAGTACGAGATGTACATGTACAGGGAGGTGGATACGCTGGAGCTGACCCGGCAGGTCAAGGAGAAGTTGGCCAAGAATGGCATCTGCCAGAGGATCTTCGGAGAGAAGGTACCAGCCTGGAGACACGGGGGTCTGGTGTCCCCTCTGCTCCATCACCCAGAGCCCAGGGCTCATTGGTGGCCTCTGCCAGCTCCCTCCAGGGCCCTGCTCTCCCTGCTGGGTTTCCCCTTGGAGGATTCTGAGTCCTCAGGGTCTGACCCAACCCCAAGTCACCTCCCAACCACCAACTGGGTGGTGGCACTTCCCATCCTCCCAGCCCACTGGCTATCCCAGGGGGACCCACCACCATCCCGGGACCCGTGACTGGGTTCTAGATAGGCCCTGGGGCTGTGAGCACAGCATCCTGCCTCCCCTCCCTCGACACGGGGACGGAGGGCAGGTGGGTGACACCAGTGTGGTGCCTAGGTGCTGGGGCTGTCCCAGGGCAGTGTGAGTGACATGCTGTCGCGGCCCAAGCCGTGGAGCAAGCTGACGCAGAAGGGTCGGGAGCCCTTCATCCGCATGCAGCTCTGGTTGACCGACCAGCTGGGACAAGGCATCAGCCAGCAGCCAACCCCCTCCCAGGGTAAGTGTCACCACCATCTCCGTGGTCCCCAAGTGCCATCAGCGTCCCTGGCACCTCTGCACCTTCCTCACACTTCGTACTCCCACCCCAGCGCTGGGGAGAGCTGGCCCCAGCACCCTGACCCACACCCCCATACTGGGAAGCCCCTTTTATCACCACCCCCACCCTTCTCTGATGCATCCAACTTGTTTGAACCCATTTAATTAATTGCTGAGACAACTTAAGGCTGTTACACAGATCCTCAGACGTCAGAACTGGGGTTTGAAAGTCACCTAGTTAAAAAAAAACGGAAAACCACCACAAAACTCCTTGACTTTGAGCCTCCCAGGAGGAAGTAATGGGGTTTTTTATATATTAGTGGGGGTTTCTCTCTAACTATTGGCTCCCCCACTTTGCCATAACCACCAGAAAAACACCAGAGGCTGGGCACCCCCAAAATAAGTTTCCCACTCCCCGCTGCTTTCCCCCCATCCCACGCCATCCCCGCTGACCCTCTCCCCGGTGTCCCACAGCCAGCCCCGCAGAGCCCCAGCCATCCCCCTCGCCGCCCCCCAGCCCTGCCGAGCACGAGAAGGGCTGCCAGGAGCCCCTCACCCTGGCCTTGGAGAGCAGCAAAGAAAACCAGCAGCCTGAGAGCCGGTCGACGCCGGCGCTGGGTGGGAAGACGTACCCCAACAGCCAGGGACCCGTGGGCATCCAGGAGATCGTCGCCATGTCCCCCGAGCTGGACACCTACTCCATCACCAAGAAGGTCAAGGAGGTCTTGACAGACAACAATTTAGGTGCGGACCCTCTCCCCACATGGGTTTTCGGGAGCTGCTGGTGAGGCTGCATGGATGCATCACCCCAATTCCCACAGCCCCAGGCACCCACCTCCCCCACCTGGTTTGCTGCGGGTGTTCGGGGTGGGGAGGGGTGATCCCGGGGTGTTGGGGAGGATGCTGGCCAGGAAACGGGGTGTGCTGTGGGTGGGGGGGGACTGCAGCGCCCACCCTGCTCTAACCACCTCTGCTTCTCCTCTGCCAGGCCAGCGGCTGTTTGGGGAGAGCATCCTGGGCCTGACGCAGGGCTCGGTGTCCGATCTCCTCTCCAGGCCCAAGCCGTGGCACAAGCTGAGCCTGAAGGGGAGGGAGCCCTTCGTGCGCATGCAGCTCTGGCTCAACGACCCCCACAATGTGGAGAAGCTGCGTGACATGAAGAAGCTGGAGAAGAAAGGTGAGGGTTGGGGTGATGCAGCTCCCCTCCCCACTCCAGGTCTGGGGTGCTGACCGAGCAGGGGGCTCCCCAGGCTGGGAGGGGGGTGCGAGCGGCGCGCAGCTGGGTGTCCTCTCCTGCAGCCTACTTGAAACGTCGGTACGGGCTGATGAGCACCGGCTCAGACAGCGAGTCCCCCAGCGCCCGCTCCGAGTGTGCCAGCCCCAGCCTGCAGCCACAGGACCTCAGCCTCCTCCAGATCAAGAAGCCACGGGTGGTGCTGGCCCCGGAGGAGAAGGAAGCCCTGAAGAAAGCCTACCAGCTGGAGCCCTACCCCTCTCAGCAGACCATCGAGCTCCTGTCCTTCCAGCTCAACCTCAAGACCAACACTGTCATCAACTGGTTCCACAACTACAGGTATGGGTGCTCCTGGGCTTCAGATGCCTGATGGTGCTGTGCCATCATGGGGGTGCTGCTGTTCCTCTTCCAGCCCCCTCAGTCCCTCTTGACTAGGCAAGGAGGTGGAGACCCACGTGTGGTTGCCGGAGGTCCCCAAGTGTAGGATTGCAGCTGGGGGTGATCAAGGTGTCAGCCGCCTTGTCCAAGTCATGTTGGTCATCTAAAGAGGTTACCATGCCCATGTCCACCTGCTCACTGGTGCAAGACACAACCTGACACTAAGCAGGAGCTCCACAACAGGTGAGGGGAAAGACTTAAGGAAGCTCCTGGAGCTCAGGATCTGCCCCCATGGTGGCCTGTCACCAAGGAGCAGCACAGGCTTCATCCTTGGGCAGGTGGACACGTGGCATCTAGCTCCTCCCCAGACCCACAGCAGTAGGCCTTGGTGGTGGTCAATATTGATGGGACCTGGTGGAGGTTTTTGACACAAAGCCATCATGTGGGTAGTGTGTGGGGAGAGCTTGTTGGTGAATCAGCCTTGTTGGTGAAATGTTGACTGAACCCATGGCCTTTCCCCTCGCGTGGGTCCAGAAAATCCCCCTGGACTTGAGGTGTTTAACAGACGGGGAGATGCGGTGCTTGAGGACATGGTCTAAGGGTAGACTTGGTGGCGGTGGGTTAATGGTTGGACTGGATGATCTTAGGGGTCATTTCCAGCCTTAAAAATTCTATGATTCTATGATTCTATGATTCTATGACTCTCAGCAACCAAAAATGCCCTAAAAGAAACCTTTGAAAACAGCATTTTGTATTAAAAACCAAACCAAACAATGGCCTCGTAGTGGCAACCACTTGCAGCACTGGGTTGGTTTGGCTGGAAACGGCCCAACGTGTTGCCAAACCCCTTCCCTGTGTGCAAGCGATGGAGATTTGCTCCCAAAACCCACTTCAAAGTCTGGTGGGGTGGGATTTTACATCTTGAGCAATGTTTTCGTGGCTGGAGATAGGCTTTTCCGAGAGGCAGCAGGGTGCCCACTGCGCAGCGTGAAGGGTGGTGGGTGCTGACCCTCCCGTCATGTCCCGGCAGGTCGCGGATGCGCCGGGAGATGCTGGTGGAGGGCGCGCAGGACAACGACACGGACCCGGAGCAGAGCAGTGGGGTGGTCATCCCCGGGCGCCGGGCGCCCCCAAGCCCCGATTCAGATGCTGAGGACCGTAAACCCGTGTTCGGGAAGGGCGAGCATCCCTGCGCCGCAGTGCCTGTGAAGGTGAAGGAGGAGCAGGGTGAGACGGGCGGCTGGGGTCGCCGGCGGGACTCGCGCAGCCCGGCCGGGGCGGCCGAAGGGACCGGACCTCCCCAGGAGGAGCAGGGGGCAGCCCCCCACGCAGCAGCCCCCAGCGCCGGCAGCCTCCCGCGGAGGGGAGGNTGGGCCAGTATCACCGGCGCTGCCGCCGGCTCCCGGCCCCCGGCTCAGCACCAGCGTCCAACGGCGCCATGAGAAGATGGCCAACCTCAACAACATCATCCACCGCCTGGAGCGGGCCGCCAACCGCGAGGAGGCCCTCGAGTGGGAGTTCTGAGCACCCCCTCCCCCCGCCGCCCCAAATATATATATATATACACACCCACACACATATATATATTTTGTTAAATGCAGCACGCACCAAGAGGCGACAGGCGACGGCGCGACGGAGGGGAGCGCCCATGGAAAGGGGGGGGGGCCCCTCTCAGAAACCGCCCCCTTCCCCCCNGGGAGGCCCCTCTACGAAGCCGACCCTTCCCCCTCTCCTCCCCCCTGCTTTGTTTTAAATGTGAAAAACTGGGAACAATTTTAGAAAAGAAACAGAAAAAGAAAAAAAAAATATTTATAGACCTCTTTTAGATATTTTAATAAAAGGATACTTTGGAATTTATTAACAGCTCAAGCTGCTTTGATATTAAAGATAGCTATAAAATCAAGATGATGTAGCAGTCGTGTCATTAAATGTACACTGAAGTCTTGTAGTTTGCCACTGGATGAGATTAAAAACAAACAAACAAACCAACCCCTCCCCCAGAAAAGACTTACTGCGAAAGCCATCAAGAAGCACTATGAGACTGACCAAATTGTAAAAACTCTTGCCGAGCGGTTTCCACCTCTGTCTGTAAGACACTGCATCGCTTCTGCCCCAGCCAGAGACTGCACCATAGTCCCTGAAGACTCTAAAGCGAAAACCTTGATGCCATCGAGTATGTATTTAGTTCTGGTGGATTTTATGTTTTCTGAAACCTGTGTGACGCAGAATGTCCCGTGCGGTTGTGTATGTTGTAGAAATGTCTGCAATAGCCTTCTGGAACAAGATGTAGCATGGTCCGAACGCCGTCCCTCGCGCTTCCTCCAGCCGGTAACCGGCGGCAGCCCCGCTACGGGACGGAGCAGCTCCTGCCAGCTCCCAAAGGAAGAGAAAAAAGAATGCAAAAAGCAAAGGAAGCAACCTGTGTCTGCCTTTTCGGGAGCGAGAGGGGAGGATGCACACGGGTGCGGGGCCCAGGGGCAGCTCTGGTTTGCCTGGGGTTGGGCGTCCGTGGGGTCGCGGCTCCAGCTTGGGTTTGCCTGGGGATGGGTGTCTGTAGCATCGCAGCTCCCAGTGTGCTGCCATCGTCCATTTGGGAAAGAAGAAGGGATGGAGCCTCTGAGCCCTGGAGCAGCAGCGCTTGGGGATGAGCACCCACAAACCATGTGCTGCGGGGTGACGAGCCGAGCTTGGGGCTGCTCCCAGCATCATGGCCAGCTCTTGTAGCAGCTGAAGCACTTTTTTTTCTTTAGGGAGAGCACCTGGGCAGGAAGAGTGTCCCCCCTCACCAAGATGGCTGCTGGTGAAGCCAGGATGAGCCCCAGTGTGTCACACCAGGCTCCTGCCTAAATTTGTATCTGAACTGGGCAAAGCACCATCAGGCTTCGGCATGCCGGGGCTGACTCCATGCCAAGGCACAGGAGCTCACCCACAGCACCATCCCAGCATACCCCCTGCCACCATCCTGACCCACCGCCACCAGCCAGCCTCTGCTAACAAAATGCCTTTAAACGATGCGGGGGTGGCCCATGCTGGGCTGCTCTGCCCTGTCTCCGGCCTACATGGCCTCAGCCACGTCCCCGGCCTACATGGCCTCAGCCGCGTCCCCGGCCTACATGGCCTCAGCCATCGCACCCCCAAGGGCGCTGCTGCTGGGAGGGTTCCCCCACCATTGGCTGCATTGACTCATTCTCCACTGTCAACATTTTTATCAGAGTAGAGGTATTTTTATATTTGGGTGGCAGTCGACGAGCAATGCCACAAGCGGCTGCGCGAAGGCTCGGGTCACCCTGCCCCAGCGAGGCCCTGCTTGCCCGCGGCCGCTCTTTTCCCTGCCACCGTGCTGCGGGAGGTTGAGGCGCGACCGTTGACCGCTCTCCCCCATCGTCATGTGCTAGTGGGAGCTTTAGTGGAACAGGATTCGAGGAAGCACTTGGGACAGGCTCGAACACGGCGGTTCTGTTGTATTGAAGCCAGCGGGACATCCCGGTCACGTTTTTGTTAGGCTCATGTACTGTACTTCAAAAGTTTCTATGGGATCGATGAACTTTGTTTAACAATTTTGGAAGGAACAAGTTCTGTAAAGAGCCACTAAATACAGAAGTTGGATACGACTCTGGCCTTGGGGTGTGTTTTGTCTGGAGCTCTCCTGGGGATGGGAGCTCTGCTCGCCTACGCCCTGGGTTGCTGGAGGCTCCCTTGGATGTCACAGCCTTGCTTTGGGTTTGGGCAAGAGCTCTCACTGCTGTAGACATCTCCCAGTTACTAGGTTGGGGAAAAAGAGGGTGTTCAGTGGGGTTAGGGTGTGATCCTGCCCCATGGAAGTCCTGTGCTTATCCCTGGTGGGGATCTCCTCCTGTCCCCAGGGTAACTCAGCACCCTCTGCTGTGAGGTCCAGCTCACCAACGTTGCTGCACCCTGGCATGACTGTTCTTCAGAGCCGGCCATCACCGGGCAAGCCTGCAGCTTCCATGAGGTTGGGGTGTTTGCATTTGATGAATTAATAAATCCATATGTTGAGTATCTGTTTAAGCTTGTTTGTCGGCTAACATGTTGGGAAGGATTTATTTTTAATGAATATCTGAACGTCTGGAGAAGCTGGGCCCGCTGCCATGGAAACCAGAATCTTCCTCTGCAGCCGACTGACAGGGCCACGTTAACCATCTGGATGCTGCGGGCGTAGCTGTGCCCCGGCTGCCCTTGGCGGCACTGCTCCAAATGCTGAAGCACAGAGCAGGGTTCCATGCCTGGCCAAGGAGCAGGGTGCTGCTCAGCAAGTCAGTGTCCCTGGCTGGCTTTGTGCCTCAGTTTCCCCAAGAGGCATCCCCTCCTGACCCATGCTGTATTAGCAAGAAGCTGGAGATGTTCCTGCAGGTGGGATGTCATGGGCAGGGGCATGGGGTCGTGGTGGCCACTTCACAAGGGCAGAGTCCCCAGTCCTTGTGTACCCCCAGCAAGGGGACAGAGATTTTGACCCTGGCTAAGACCTTTTGGCAGAGAGCTGGGGACATCCCACTGAAGGTGCAGGGCCACCCAACCTTGGTGGCTTCATGCAGTGCTGCCTGTAACCCATAGTTTGGAGGGATGTTTGTAACACGTTGGTCAACTGCACCCAGCCGTTCAAGCCATCACGGATGGAAGAACCGTGCTGTCCCAGCTGTGGGACCACCCTGGTGCTGCGTGTCCTGCTGTGCCCAGGGTGGCACCATCCCAACCCATCCCTGCAGGCAGACATTGCGAGTCCCTGGTGTGGTCCATGTCCCACTTGGGCAACACAGCCTCTGCCTGGTCCTACAAACATGGTTATTAAAAAGGGATTAAAAAGAAGGATCGATTCCCACCTGGGACTTCAAGGCACAAACGAGACCAGGGCCAGGATGGAATTTCTGAAACAACTTTTATTGCAGCAGAATCATGTGTCTGTCCCAAGGGAGCAAAGGGAGCCAGAACCACCCAGCCCAAAGCCAGGGCACTCTGCCTGCTTCCCCCAGACCCAGTCTGGGTCACCCCACCTCCGTGCCAGCAGCTTTAGTGTCAATATAAACCCTTGGGGAAATAAGAGAAACACTGTCACAAAACACTGGCTTTGCTCCGGTTCGGCACATGAATCATTCAACACCCTCCGCCACTGACACACTCGTTCCCATTTGCTACCACAAGCCATGCTTCCCCTTAGCAAGCTGGCTCAGGGATGATGCTCTGCCCTGAAATACCCACCCTGAGGTTGTTACCCACAGCTCTCATGTCCCCCTCAGGTCTCCTTCACCCGTGAGCTTGCCAGCTGGGCTGCAAGCAGCGATCGCCTCGTGCGAAACACCCACGGCCGGGTGTCACCAGCTTCCTGGACAGCCGGGGTGCACGGTGCTGCTGCCACTAAGGAAGGGCTGTACTTGCTGATATTTTCATTTTCAAACCACATCCTGCTGGAGCAGAGGGATATGGCAGAGCTCAGCCGACCTCAGCCAGTTGTTTGTGCCGAGTGGGAGGGGAAGGCAGTAGCTGGCTCCCCGGCTGTACAACACCCACGCAGGGGCTGTGCGGGCAAGATCCCATCAAGATCCTCCTCTAAAAGCATTGTCGGTGTATGACACCACTGCAAGACCATCAAGAGGCCCTCTCAGACCCAGCATCAGTCAACAAGTGGTTTGTAGCTTGCTTGTGCTGGGTGGACCACCCTGCACACCTCCCTGGGCATGGCTGAAGGGCTACACCCCTGTAGGGAGCACCCAATGCCTGGCACAACATGGCTGAGAGCCTGGCAGCCTGGAGAGCCTGGGGGTTTCATGCCTGGCTGGTGGCACGCTGCACCCAGCTGCCATCAGCGCCGGGCTGGCATTGCACAGTCACAGCACAAGTACTGGTGTCCCTTGGTGATGGGCCCTCAGTGGCACCATTGGTAGGTGTCCAACACTGTCCCAGGCAGGGCTCCACACTCTGGGTGAAGAGAGATCAGGGGTGGCACCAAGGAGGATGACCTCCTGCCTGCCACACATCCTGGTGGGTCCCAAGGGCTCAGCTGCTTCTCAGGGCAGGGGTCCACGCTGCTTCTCCAGCCAGTCCCGCTGCAGCCGGGCTACCTCCCGGCCATAGAGCTCGTGGAGCCGGTAGAAGGTGGACGGGCTCTCTGCCACAGCACCTGCCTCATCACTTGATGCCCGTCTGCGTGGTGGCAGTGGCGGTGGCCGTGGGTTCCCCTCACTATCGTGCCCACCGCAGCCAGAGGCGTCAGGCGGCTGGTCCGTTCCCGGCACGTTATTCCACACTGCGCAGCCATTCTCCTTTGGCAGGACAGCGGGCAGAGCCGGCAGCCGCTCGGGGCACCGTTCCATCCCCGAGGCCTTTGGCCTCCAGGAGCCAGGTGACCCCCGGCAGCCCCCGCATCCACCAGCCATCCCCCAGCGCATCTCCTCCAGCTGCTTCTCCAGCTCCCGTACCACCACACGCATATAGTCGAAGCTGGCCCGCGAAAGCGACTTGACCCACGACTCCATGGCAGCCTGGCTCTCAGCTGCCAGCATGTAGGTGCGAGACTTGGCACCGCCAAAGCGGATGGCGAAGGCGAATTCCTCGGCCGAATCGCAGAGTTCCACGGTGCAACCCTCCAGCACGATGACACCCACCGGCTCCCGGCTGTCCCGTTCCTCGAAGTAGAAGAGCATGTTGCCCTTCAGCACGAACCAGCGGCGATGGTACGCTGTGTGCCGCTCACCCCGCTTGTAGAGGAAGCCGGCGTTGTCGGCCGGGGAGTCGCAGGTGGCATAAAAGACCAGGCTCCGCTCGTTCAGCTTCATGGCTCCGTGCCCTGCGGGGACAGAGGGTGCTCAGCTGCCCGCTGGCGCGCGGAGGATGGGTGCGCCTTGACTGCACGGCAATAAGGCGTCGGGTTTTTGTTCCCAGCACCATTGGCCCTGGCACCCAGGAAATGGAGCCAGTGAATAAACAGCCCCGTGATCGCAGCTGTGATAACCCATTCCCAGCCAAATGCCGTGTAAGGTGGGTGCTGAGCGGGTCAGCGCTCACCGGGGCTCCCTGGGGGGGGAGTTTTCCCGTGGATGAACCTCGGACAGGGCTTGTCCCAGTGCCCCACATCACTGGGCGCAGGTGACCTTATCACCGGCGCTGTGTTTGCCCTACATCACGGCGCTCCACCCCGTGGCACGCAGGGAGGATTTATGGCCCACGCCGCAGATCCGGCCGCTGCCCTGCAGAGCTGTGGCTGTGGACTGTGTCTCCCGGGTGAAAGCACCTGTCCCCTTGTCCCCTAACCACCGGTGGCATCATTGTGCCACGCTTTCCTCCTACCTGGACTCTGCCTCTAGCTCCGGTGTCCGGCAGCCTCCAGCATCAGCGTGGCGGTGGAAGAACTGGGACTACTGGAACCAGGGTCGGACAGCGTGAGGGGGCCGTGGGGGCCAGCACCCCGTTGCCTCTGCTGCAGCCGCTGGCTCTGGCACCAAAACACGGGTGGGTTTGGCCCGTCACGCCAGCCTGCGGAGCACAGGGCAGATGGATGTGAGCTACGAGCATTATTTTCCTATTCAGCCACATCGCGGGGTTCGAGAAGACGAGACGGAGCCTCTGGGGGCGCCCAGCGCCGGAGGACAGCAGGGACCCCTTTCCCCCAGGCAGCTCGGGGACCAATTTGGGGTCCCCGAAGTCTTGGGGAGTGAGGACGCCGCCCTCCCCCGGCCCCGCTCCGGGGCAGCTCCCACCCAGCCCCGCTCCGGCTCCGACCCACCCCTCACCACCTTCGGCTTCGGCCCCGGCCCCGCTCCCGGCCCCGCTCCCGGCCCCGCATGGCCACCTTTGTCCTCGGCTCCCCGCCGCCACGGCTCGGCTCGGCCCGGCGGGCGGAGCGCTGCTGCCGTCCGGCTCCTCCTCCGCAGCCACCGCCCCTCACCGCGGCTCTGGGCGGCCCCGCACCGCACCGGGGGGTGCCCAAGCTCCCCCCCTCACCCCGCAGATCAAACCTCCGGGCAGAGCCAGCGGGCACGGGTCCGAGAGGGGAGGGGGGATACGCACATCCATGGATGTACACACGGATGGGCGTGGGGATGTATACATTACACATGGATGTACGTGTGGATGTGTGTGTGGATGTACACATGGATGTATGTGTGGATGTACACATGGATGTCCACATGGATGTACATGTTGTACACATGGATGTACGTGTGGATGTGTGTGTGGATGTACACATGGATGTATGCATGCATGTATGTGTGGATGTACACATGGATGTACACTTGGATGTATGCATGGATGTATTTGTGGATGTACACATGGATGTACATGTGGTACACATGGATGGATGTACATGTGGATGATTGCATGGATGTGTGTGGATATACACATGCATGTACATGTGGATGTATGTGTAGATGTACATGTGGATGTACACATCGATGTACTCATGGATGTATGCATGGAAGTATGTGTGGATGTACACATGGATGTACATATGGATGTACACATGGATGATTGCATGGATGTACACGGGGATGTACATGTGGGTGGGTAACCTGGGAGCTTAGTGCTGAAAGTGGCTGTATAACATTGGATTTTTGAGTCCAGTTTTTGGTGCAGAGGGTTCCCAGGGGTGTCTGGCAGGGAACAGGCAGAGGTCGATGGATGGGAGGACAAAGCTTGGTCCCTCATGGGTGGGAGATGCTGCAAGGGACCAGGCTGTGAATCCTGGCTGCCTCTCTGAGCTTTGGGCCAAGTTCTTGGGAGAAGCTGGGCTGGAGAGGGGATCTCTGCCTCCTTGCAGAGGGAAAGAGGGAGATGGGTCAGGACCTGAGTGGCCTGGATGGGCATGTGGGGGAAGGTGACAACTGGCGCAAGGAGCTGGGAAGTGGGGTGGGACAAGCGCTGGAGCTGACGGGCATTGTGCAACCCCATGGGCAATCATGGCCACCTCACTCCTTCCTGACCGCGGAGCTGCGTGACACTCGAGATGCTGATGTGCTCTCGGATGGGTGGTCAGCACTTGCCCCATCCAGGCCAGGGGTGAGCGGGTCCAGCAGTGCTGGGCACTGGGGCCGGGACTGGATTTCACACTGCTGGTACCCGTGTCCCAGGACAACCATAAACCTTTGGCTGGGAGAAGCCTCCAGGCTGACTCCTGCTCCTGGTTGGCCCGCCACACTGAAAGAGTCACCAGCCCAAGGACCACCTCAGCATGTCCCAGTAAATACCAGTGTCGAGGATTTGCCCTCCTTATTGCTATCCCTTTCCTCCAGTTTCTTCCTTCCTTGCTCAGCTGCATGGCAACGTGGATATTGAACCAAACAAGGAGCTGCTGGTGCTCATTTACAGGACCCCAACTAAGAAACCCTGTCACCTGTGACCTCTGCTGCTGCCCACGGGTTGTGGTCCTCCTGTAGATGCCCTCACCACCCTCCACAGCTGCTTGGGCCTTTGCAATGTTTTCATTTCAGAGTGTTTTCCCTGTCACCTGCAGGTTTTCTCCTTCAGGCTATAAAAAGGGATTTAAACTGGCACTAAAACCAGCTGGGCTTTATCTCCCCTCCTGAGTGGAGTGGCTCTGTTCAAGGTCGTTGGTGGGATGTGGTCTCTGCACCACTTATCTCCCTGCCTGACTGAGAGGTGCCCTTTCACACAGCGAGATTAGGAGGGGGAAGGACCGTGGGGAGAAGCAATATCTTTATTAGACCAGCTGGGACAATTGAGAGAAGATGGCTGAGCTCTGCCTTCCTTCCCTGGGCCTCCAGAACCCCGGCTGCCTCTCACAGCCCCATCGCTGCATTAGCAGGGATTGTTCCTTCCCTGCAGCTGCTTTCCAGAGAGTCCTTTGGAAGCTGCTTTGGAGAATCGCTCTGATTCCTCAAAAACCACCAGTAAAATTCCCCCGTGGGTTTTTGCTTCCTGTTGGATCGCCCTTGGGATGGTCGCGTGTTGCTGCACAGGCTCCAGCACTTCCCCTTCTGAGCAGCATGGTGATATTTTCCATGTTGTCCTTCCCCACATCCTCCCAGTGAGGACCCTGGTGCTAGTGCCTCAGTTTCTCCTGCTGGGTCTTGCTGGGAAAGATGAATTCCTATGCTGAGCTTGCCCGACAGTGGAGAAAAGAGAGAGGAAGAGGGTCTGAAAGGAGGTGAGGGGCTGCTGAGTGCTGCTGAGGACGTGGGCTGCCCTTGGCCTCTGTTTCCTGCTGCTCCCATGACTGGTGACTTCGTGGTGTGGTTATGCAGCGGCTGGATGGCTCAGTGAGGAGAGACAGGGAGCTCTGAGTCACCCCTGTCTCGGTGGGGCCTGCTCGTGGGAATCTGGGGGTGCTGGGGGAGACCTGAGGGGCTGCACGACGCTGTGTGTGCCCCAGCCTGTGTATGGAGGAGAAGGGATGGGGGTCTCCATCATGACCAGCACCACTGGTCCCCAGGGCCCCATCACAAGAGGATGCCCGATCTGTGCCCTGGGCTTCAAGGNATATTTCCTTGGGGGGAGGCTCAGCGCAGAACCCCATAGCTAAGCCCTTCCAGATGTCACCCCCAGACCCTCTCCGGGCAAAATGTGGGGGACACCCACCCCCACCC
>VXBZ01005418.1:0-27865 GCA_013399135.1 Heliornis fulica
TTCCTTTGGACCTGCTCCAGGACATTAATTTCCTTCTTGAAATGAGAGGATATATCACAGGCTGGAACGTGAGCTGGAGTGTACAGTCTGAGAATGAGGGGTCAGGGAAGCCACATCCGGTCTCCATGCTGGCATAGGCAGCCTGGGTCCCACCAAGGAACAGCCTGGGCCCTGGGTGCGGATCACAGGGTCATGGCACCCCTTCGGCGAGAGCACACACAACCACTGAGGCATGGACAGAGCTGAAACAAATCCAGGGAAGATGATCTCCCCAGCTCATCAGGAACATCTAATGTACTTTCCCTCACACAAACCAATATCCACACCAATGCACAGCAATCATCACTGCCGATCATCATAACCTTTACCTTAGCCAAAAATAATATCTTTGCAATGTTATATTGAGTCAGAAACTGAATCAGACTGTACAAGACACCAAGAACAAGCTACCTCTTGCTTTCCAGACTCACTCCACCATCACAAGTTCATTGGCTGAACTAACGCAACGTGGCTGAAAAAGCAAGATTTGAGAAGATGACTTGCCAGATCAGAACCCATAAAGAAAATGGACAATAGGGAAATAGATATCTAGCAAGGGTGCAATTCCACTGAAACTTTTAGCAATTGCTAATATCATAAACCATAATAAAAAGGTCTGTCTGTCTAGTCACCAGAACATCCTAACAGAGCTCCATATGTTGCATGCACGCACTTTTTTACATTAACATTTATTTGGGTGAAGTTAGTTACCATCATATATTTAGAAAAGATTGCATTACTGTCAATGAAAGAAGCAATCTGTGCGTCTGTGGTGGTGTTAAGGAGATTAATACATCTTAGAGAGTGTAAAAACAGCATTAATCTTTAGAGACAATGATATGATTCAGAGCCAGATTTCTTACTCAGCCCTGACGTTTCTTTGGTTTTAACCTACTTTTAATTACAGACTTTCTGCTTTTATGGGGAAATATCATTTCCCCCCCCCCCTGTTTTACTAGAAAGGACTAAAAATATGTTTGTGGAGAGAGCACACACATCTGTCTTTTCTCATGTGAATGACCAGCTGTGCAGTCCTTTCGATGGTATATGCAGACAGTATGATGTATTAGCACAATGAGCCTTGACTAATCTTTCTAAATGCTATATTAAATGCTGTTCTATAAAGCACTAATTTTGCTTTAACTATATTGGCTTTCAAATTCTTTTAAATGAAGCCACTGGGCTCGTAAAGTGGCCCTGACTGGCGCCAGGAGCATGCCCAAGGTTAAAACCAAATCCTTTGCTTCCACCCCTGGAACAAAGGCAAGAGATTTCTGGTAGAAGGGAAGAAGGAGGAGATGCTGCTCAAGTCCAGGGAGAGGAGAGGGCAATGGCTGGAGGTGGTTTCTCACATCTGATTCTCCCAGACCAGGTTGATGTCCCTACAGCACAACCCTACCCGGCACCTGGGCAGCTGTGACATAGAGAAAAACCAGGAGAATTAAGTATCCTCTGAGCATTTCAAGTCCCCACCTTCTTTAAAAGTGGAGTTGGAATTCCTTTGCAGAGAGCTTGGCTGCCAGATGCACACACAAGCATTTTTGGATGCCCCCTTGTCTCTCATATTACAAGATTTTGGCCTGAGACTTTAGCAGAGGAAACGTTAAAACTAGCTAAGAGTACCTACACAGTGCAGTGTAGTATTCCCATAAAACAATGCACTGACTCAGAACGGAGGAGGCAGGGATGTGGGATGTGTCTGGACAACAGAACTCTTTCAGACCTCAGTGGAGCTCAGCTTTCTCCCTGAAACTGTAGCTAAAAAGTACACGTGTAAAAAAGCCTCGTACACGAACAAATTCTAAATTTAGCTGTGTGTCTGTTGCTCTTCTTTTGTGTTTTATGAATGAAAAAGCAATCACACCAGATCCTAGAAGGGCAAAAATGAAAAAACCTGAGTTATGCCAGCGTCCACTCTGTGCTGTTCAAAGATGTGGCCAAAAGTCTGACCAGTGTCTTTGCATCTACCATTGCTAGAAGATCATGCTATGCCATGGAAGTGGCGTCTGCTGATGTATCATCTAATTGTTAGTCTGCCTTTGCACACAGGTGGATCTTACAAAGGAAATACAAACTCCACTGTGGATGATGGGCAGAAGAAAGGAGTGAGAGGCTGGGTGCAGATAATTGGCTGTACCTGTCTGTTGTTATTCAGAGCCCAGCTAACAACAACATCACGGAGCATTTGCTGATAGTAAAATTTCCGAGCATTTCTCAGGAAGCCATCTGGAATCAGAACCCCCAAGCGTAGAGAAGCATTGTCCATCACCAGGAAAAGGTGGGACTGAGGTGCAAGATTGGCCAAACATGGGATAAAGGCTGCCCAGCCAGACTTACTCATCTCACTATCAACAGGTATGGGTACAATTTCCTCTACAAACAATACACTGTGCACAACAGCAACAAAAAACTACACAGAGTTACTGCAGATCCCTTGTGCAGCAGCACATCCCTCCCAGCCTGCTGCTCCACGCACATGATCCTCTGCTTGGCATTTGCTCTTTGGTTTGCAATTTATCCAGCATCCAGCTCAGGCCAAGCTCAGGTGTCTCTGTACAGGGCTGCTCTGTGCAGGTTAACAAACCCACACTGTGTGAAAGACTGCAGTGTCAACTTTACCACGCTTTGTCCTCTGACAAAGACCTTATCTGCAAACAAGCTTCTGCTCTGACAGCTCCCTGAGCAGCCAGACCTGTGCCAGGGACCTCCTGGAACAGGCAAAAGGCCCTTTGCACCAACACCAGGTTGGGAGCTCAGTCCTGCGAGGTCCTGAGCCCTGCTGACACTGGTGCACAGCTAGGCTGAGCTGACCAGGGAGGCTGCAGTGTTATTCAAGATTATACCCCTTGAGGACACCAAAGTGCAACCGAGAGAAATGAAAGGATGGGATTTATTTGTTACATTCTGCTGCAGATAAGTTAGACGAGAGTTAACGTGAGATAAACACGCAGCGTGCAGATGGAAAAGGTCTGTTATACAGAGCAGTAGCTCCAGCTGTCCCTGTGCCAGGCTTGGGAAATTAAAGCTGGGAGCGTTGGGAAGACAAGCCCGGGGAGGAATCCGACGGCTCGTGTTCCTGTTTAACGTAATTATGGTACAGTGGAGGCTGGTCTGGCAGCGCTCTGAACCGTGCCCAGCTGCACGTTCACAAGGTCATTCAATCTTCTGCAAACATAGAAATAACTAGTAATTGCCTGACTAGCTTATTTAAAAGCACCTAAGTGCACCCACATAGAATTAGGAGTGCCTGGCTACAGGGAGGAGAAAATACATGTATTATCCCCTCCTTATTTAAAATGACGCTGCCTGTACTTTAATTAGATTTTCCATATTGCCCAGGGATGCCCACAAGAACCAGAGGGCGTAGGGATGCACATGGTGACCCTGGCTAAGCGTTGGAGGGTCTCACAGGGAATGATGTTTTGGTGTTCTGCTCCGAGATCTGTCTGTAGGCACTTGGGGCTCTGCAAAAGCCCCAAGCAACCGCAGCCCTGATCGTTTGCGAAGTGGCACTTTCCAGGTTGAAACGTTTTTTAATTCATCTCCACATTGTACGCTTTTAGATCAGAGTTTGAGCCCTCCTCAGCAAATGAGTAAGCTCTTTTGTAAACTTGGCTAGCAGGAATGATGAATCACTCTGTGTTCCCTGTCTCAGCTAAGGAGAAAATCCTGCAAGCGGCGGGAGCCCAAGGGGAGATGCGGATAGCGGCAGGAAGGGTCAGCAGCCGTGGCAGACAGACACATTCCCATCTCATTCCCATCTCCATGTGTCACTGCACACTGGGGTGTAAGGGATGGGGAATGTTCTGGGGTGGCTGGCAAGCAGGGAGCTGCTGAGCCTTGCCCATCTGACCTCAGTGCTCCCCTCATAGCAGTATTTTTCACTGGTAAAAACAGAAAGAAACAATGGCTTTGAAGTAAGGTAGCGCCAGACCACCCCAGCCAAAGCTCTGGAGTCAACCTGCAAGAGATTGAGCCCTGCACCACATCTAACACTGAAGCTTGTGGAGGAGAAGCAGAGTTTGACACAGAACAAGGTCCAAGAGGGAGCGTGGAGGAGGACTCGGGTCATCCCACACTGCGCTGTGCAGACCTTCCTCCCTGCGTGCCCTGGGTTTTAACGCAGATTTTGTACAAGCCTGAGCGGCCAACATGAAACAGGCTCTATGAGTCATTCCTTAGCAGGCTCCAGCATAAATCAAATCCAGAAATAGGAAAGGCCAGTCGGTCACATTATTCCTTTTAGGTTCAGGGAAAGATGTACTTAAGAAACATGGGTAAAAGACATTACAAGACCATGAAAAAAAATAATCTCAACCTGTATTTTATTTAGGCTACTAATTAGTGGATGAGAAGCAGGACCTTAAAAAACCCACATACTGAACCAAGCTGAAGGCAGATCAGAGTTAAACTTTCTCTCCACAGAGAGGATAATTTGCAGTCCCTGTGCTTTGGGTGGCTGTCATCATCAGGGCACAGCTCCTTCTACGTGTGTGGGTTTTCCACATGGAACTGAGACGTATTTATCCAGAAGAGATTCCACAAATGAGAAAAGGGTCACCACATCTCTATGTTTTGTATGAAAGAGAGCAGTCCAGGCTGATGTTGCTAGCAGGCTCTGGGGTTTTGATGCTGACTAGCCCAGTGCTATCAGCTCCATATCCTTCCTCATTCTGCATCACCTTGTGCTGGCTTCTCACGTCTCTTCATCGCACACGACGTGGCTTACAGACACCTGAGAAGGGAAACCCAGATGATGAATGATGAGCATGCTGAGGACCTGCTAGCTTTGTGCTGAGACTGAAATCTCAGATCTCAAAATGAAAATCCTAGGGAGGATGACAGCATCCTTCCTCAGTGTGATTGATTGCAGGCCTAAGCTCCACTCCTACAGAGGATGCTCCCCCCACAACCTCCAGACCTGCCAGCAATGAGCAAGCAAAGGGAACATGTCTTTCCTCCATCTGCAGAGCACTTCAGCTTCTCATCCTTCGCACACAACATCCCTTCATTTGTATTCCAAACCATTCATGGCTCACGCACAGCCTCCAGGTTAGGAGCTGCTGGGGTCCGTCCTCTTCCCAGACTTCTCTTCTTCTGTCCCATTAGGAATTGCTTCTGCAAAGGATCTTTTTGGAATTCCCATTCCCATGTTGAAGCAGGGTAACCCTGGCAGCATGAGCCCTGACCCTTCCTCTGAGGAGCAACATCTGCACAGCAAAATGCAGCGGTTGAACCAGTAACTTCTAGAGTTCCAGAAATCCTTTCTGGCACATCACTCGATTTAAAAAATACTTGGCTGACTTGAACAGTAGATCTTTATTCACTCCCTGGCAGAAGAAGTACAGTGTGTGCACTGTATGCACAGCACAAGCAAACAGTGAATGCCTGAGCGTGGACATTCACCCAGAGGTATGTCGTGGTTCAGCCCCAGCCAGCAATTAAACACCATGTAGCCACTGGCTCACTCCCCTGGCGGGATGGGGGAGAGGATGGGAAGGGTGAAAGTGAGAGAGCTCATGGGCTTGGAGAAAAAGAGTTTAAGAGGACACACACATGCACAAAAGAAGATAACAACAATATATATTAATAATAGACACACAAGTGATGGACAGCACCATTTCTCCCACCTGAAGTCGATGCTATGTGAGATAGGACAAAGCATTAAATAAGGCACTGAATTCCTTTGACTTCAGCTGCTGGAGGAGAAAACACACCTTCTACATACACCCATGCTCAGATCTGTGTGTAAATCCACACTGTGCACTTGCCAGCGTTATTTTAGAGCAAATACTTCCTCTTGCTCTGCCTGTGATGGGGTAGTTAATTTCTGGCATGATCCAGGGGACGTGTGGGAGTCAGAGACGTCTCCTGGAGTGCCTGGTTCTGCGGTACGGAGCGTGTGGTGGAAGCACCGTTGAGCTCCTCGGTTTCTAAGCACATCTTAATAAAGAGCTTGAACCAGGATGGGGTGTGTCATCACATTAAACAAAATCATTAAACATCACGCTGGGTACAGCCGGCGGCCGCATTTGAGGAGGCTCAAGGGTTCTTTATAGGCATGTTCATAAGTCCTGATATAATTGTGATGATATAACTGTGTGCTTTAATTTCCTAGTCTGCTCTTTGTTATATAGATGTCTTTACTTCAGCTCTATTTAGCAATTACTGAGCTGAGGTATTCTGGTTAATGAAGATTTAAAGCTCCGTGATTAATGCAAGCAAATAATATGTTTAGCAAATGTGTATTAATACAACCAAGAAGCTAAATAACTGCTGTAAGCATAAAAGATGTTCCTTGGCTTTTTACTTTCTCTAGAGCTGAATGGAAATTCAAAAGAGAATTAAATTTTATTGTCTCATTTCTAATTCACGAAGCACATTAAAATAACACAAGTTAAACCTTTGTTTACCTTTCCAGTCTGCTGAATCTGGCTTAAATGGGTGTGACAGTGGCAACTCGTAATGAGAGAAGTAATGTTGGCCCTACAGACATCTCTTCAGCTAGAATAGACTGTAAAACCCTACTAGTTTCAAGAGAACGACCCTCCTTTAATTAGCAAAGTTTCAAGCCCCGAGAGACAAGGCCATTCCTGGTTAGCTCTGGATCTGCCCCTGGTATCGTGGCCTAACATGCTGACCATATAATGATTCTGAGGACCCAGAAATTAAATTAATCAACCTGGGTAAAACTACTATTTGTGTTGGGTTTCCTTTAAGGATGCATCTTGTGGCACAGCTTCACAGGGTGGTTTAACACTGTGGGGCACACGCTGCCTGAGAGCTGCCCGCAGTGAAGGGCAGCACAGGGAACACGGCCACGGCTGCCCAGCTCCTGGCAGACGCTTTCCCGATGGGATCTGCCCTTTCCACATCGCTTTTAGGCATCATTTTGGTGCAGGAAATTAAAGGAAGCTCTTGGGCTATTGGAAAGTTCTCTAGAGCCATCTGACAGGGCCAAGTGACATTTCACACCTCACACTGTCGGCATCACCGGTCCTGTCCCAAGGCAGTGTGGTGATTTCTAACCCGAGCTCGGCGCAGCGTTGGCTCCAAGAACTCCAGATCTCCTCGGCGCCCCTGGGAACGTCCTAAAAACATCACAGCTCGCCTGGAGCTCCAGCTGCGCTTCCTCCCGGCAGGGAAGGGGTCCCAGCTCTTCTCCCCCAGCTCTGGCTCCTGGCCCAGGCAACCTACCAACCCTCTCCCACGAAGGCACAATTAAATAAGGTTCCTAATACTTTATTAGCTGCTCCTGAGCTGTGCCTCACTGAGGTCTGGCTGGGCAAAACGGGGCAGTAACCTTCCCCCCACCCCGGGGTGGGGGCACAGACTGCTCCCCTTTACTCTGAGTTGGGGCTGCCTTAGCTCTCACCTTAACCAGGGGCACCGACAAACACCCACCCACGCTGGGTACAGCCGGCGGCCGCCAGGCTGCGATCCCCGGAGCGGCCGGGAGGGAGCACGCCGAGCCCGGGATGCTCCGAGCACGGACACGGGCGGGTAGGCAGCTGCCGTGGTAAGATGCGTTACGGGCATGGGGGGAGCAGAAGCTTGGCTGAAGGGCGCCCCCACCCCCGCCAAGGCTGGGTAAGCGCATCAGGCTTAGCTAGCAGCAGAAGAGATTAAATATATATTTTAATATTAAATTATTCTTTTAATATCGAGCTGCTGTGGTTGCAGCTCCTGCAGGCAGCACGAGTGACCTGCCAGCGGCTTTTGGGGGCGTTTGGGCTGAGGTCTTCAGGATGGAGCAGGATCAAAGAGATCTTCCCCACACTAGAGCAGGGTGAGGGTCTGGGTGTCTTGTCAAGCCCAAAGCCCCCAGTCTAAAAACTTCCACATCTGAAACAGTGTTGAAATAATGAACATTTTTCTTGCTGTAGAATCATAGAATCATAGAATGATTAGGGTTAGAAGCGACTCCCAGAGATCATCCAGTCCAACCCCCCTGCAAGAAGCAGGGACACCCCCCCAACTAGATCAGGTTGCTCAGGGCCTCATCCAACCTGGCCTTGAACGTCTCCAGGGATCCAGGGGCATCCACCACCTCCCTGGGCAACCTGTTCCAGTGCTCCACCACTCTCACAGCAAAGAACTTTTTCCTAATCTCCAATCTAAATCTCCCTCCCTCTATTTTAAAGCCATCACCCCTTGTCCTGTCACAAGCTGCTCAGAACAAATCCAGTCCCCCCTCCCTGGAGCTGTCCTGGCTCAGCATGGCTGTGATAAAACAGAATCACGGAACTGTAGGGGNGGGTCTTAAATATCTCCAGCCATTATTATTCCCAACAGGAAGGCTCTCAGCTAGGCAGAACTGGATGAAAGGCTTGTTACCCCACATGACTCTAAAATACACATTCACATTCTGCTGTGGCTACATGAGAGCAATCATTGATGGTTGTTACCATGATACCATACAGAGTTTGGGTACCAGCAGAATATCTCTGGCACAAAATTCATTAAAGTAGATTTAATTCTTCCAATGGTTCTGTTATAACCTGATTGGAAAATGATGGGTAATTCAGTATTTAGGATGTGTGACATTCTTTTTAAAGTAAAACAATGGAAGTATGTTCTGCAAAACCTGAGGATCCTGACCTTGTCCTTAAAAACACCAAACATACCCAAATCCTGACCAGTGGTTGACTCACCAGGTTGGTAGTGAACACAGAGTTAGTGGGACCGACGTGCTCTCGGTCACCCTGGGACAGGGAATGACACAGTTACCATCCTGATCTTGCCAGGATTATTTTGGATTAATCTGATTCAGCTGAAATGGAAACCAGCTCCCACCAGTGCAGGACCCCGAGCAGGCTCTGAAAGGAGGATGGTGTGTGATGGCCTTTGTGAATCACTGGCACAAGCAGAGCCATGTCCGGGTGCCATCAGCCGCTGCCACAGCTCCTGCTAAATGCAGCCTTTGTCACCACTTCACCAGGGTGGCCAGGAAACAAGCCAGAGGGAAAGAATGTGCTCCCGTTCAGCTCTCCCCCTGGGGACCTATAGAAACTGTCTGGCCTGAAAGAGCCTGTTTCTAAATTAATTTGCCTAAATTGGCACAGCTGCTTTCTGGGTGGGAATTGAGGTGAGCAGGACATTAGCTGCTCTGCATCTGACCTCCCACCGGCAGCCAGGAGCTGTGTTGCAGACTGCTGGCTGAAACAGCCATCGAGATGCAGCAGGACTATTTCTTTGCATGGTCTTAGAGATGCTTTCTCAAGGAAGGTGAAGTGGATTGACACCAAAGTTCACCATGTTGCTGCCTGGACTTTACCATGCATGCCTGCCCCTCTTTGGACTGTGAGCTGAGCATGGGCTCCTTTCCCTGCCACCAGGCACTGCTGGTCTCAGCCCTGTACCCCTGTGCAGTGTGGGCTGCACACATCCAGGGCCCTGATGGAGCCATCACTGGCAAAGGGCTCAGAGCCACCATGGCAGTGCCCTGTGCCTTCCTGGCTTTGGTTTTGAGGTGTCTGCAGGAGGAGGGCCTGTAGGAAGCAGAGAGAAGTCATGCAGAGGGAGAAGGGATGGAGTCACCCACAAACCCTTGTGTGAGCATCCTGGAGCACAACCAGGACAGGGGGACCCACCACCCTGGGTCAGACCTTCCCTCCTCTCCCTGCAGCATCCCTGAGCAGGGCTGCCCTTGGCCGCTTGCTTGGCACAAGCAGAGCCCAACACACACAAAGTCCCCATGTAACCTCCAACCCCTGGGGAAGAGCAGAGGAGCCAGGGCCAAAGTCCTTCAGAGAGAAAGTAAAAAAGGAACTTACCACAACTCCTGCAAGCTAACCCGGACACGTGGTGCAAAGAGCAGGGAGTAGGTTAAAAATAGAGGAGGAATTTCACCAGTCCTGAGCAGACACTCCTGTCAGCTGGGTCTGCTTCTCACTGCAGTACAGCATGTTTAATACACCCTCCCTACAAGATTTTTTTAAAAGCATTTTTAAAACTCCTGTGGAAAGTGGCCAGGAGCTGCGATGCTACCTAATAAAGGCAGGCCCTGCTGGGAGGGTCTGACAGCCCATCCATAACCTCCCTCCACGGCCCTGGACGATAAGGCTGACTCAGCCAGCCAAGGTCCTGCTCAGTGCTGCCGTCACGGGCCTCCAGCTCGAAGCCAGGAGAGTCATGGTGTGATCACCCCACCCTGCCTTGGGAAAATCACTCCCCTGTTCTAGCTCAAGCTCTTTATTCCTCCTTTTATTGATACAACGTTTGGCTGTGCCTTTCAGAGACACATCACAGATGTATAAGCCAGCAGAAGATCCAATTCCCACTAGATTTGAGGGTGTTTGGAACCCACTTCTCAATGTGTATTTTCTGTGCTGGGGCAACAGCCAGACTAGAGCATCACTGCCTTGTGCTCACCTGCCTTGGGTTTGTGCAGGTGGAAATGCCCCAAGGAAGAGCAGAGAGGAGCTGGTTCCTCACTGCAGAAATCCATAGTTCAGTTCTAATCAAACCAGACCAGCGATAACATTAGCACAGAGTCTGGATCCCAGTAGATGCTGGTGGGAAAGGGCTTTGGGGCTGGAGGTGGCTGTGATGCTGAGCTCCATTCTGCCAGTGCTTGGGGAATCAGCCCTGGAGTTTTAAAGCACCTCCCTCAGCAGTGGTGAGCCCGTGAGAGTCCTGCAGTCTGCAGGACATGCGTGGGGCAGATTGACCTTCCTCTCTCCATGGCCTGGAGTTTTTATAGCTGCAGATGTGCTGGCTAACCACAGCAGCATTCAGCTCCTCTTTGAACCCCTGCTCATTCCTAAATAAGAGCAACCCAGTGATAAGACTGAAAGACGAGAAGCCCTTACATCTAACATCTGGGCACAGACTGCAGAAGGTCTCCTGCCTTCGTACCTAAGATGTTTATGTGTGCTGAAGGTGATTGGAGCCTTTCATTTCCCAGTGAAGTATTTTACTCACAGAAAGTCACATAAAGAGAGAAAGAGGGGAATACATAGTCCCATTTATTAATGCAAGTGCATGAAAAATCACATACAATATGAGATTATATTACAAGACAGTTATAAGAGGGACAATTTATTGCTAAAGGTCAAAAGAAATGAAAGACTAACCCAGAGAGCAGCTCTTGGCCTTTTGCATCTCATTCTTCTGCGATGTCATTGTTTAAAGACAGAAATCTGGGCAACCTCCACCACAGGCAGCTTTCCGCCATCCCCTGTGTCGTGTTTCTGGCCGGAGCTCCTGTTCCCATAGCAACAAAACTCAACAACATTATTGGTATTTTCCATATGATCATGCAATTTCCCCTCCGCCTTCAGCTCGGGGTGAAGGAGCACTGAAATCCATGGAGAAGGGCTGTAAACAAGCCACGTGGTGGTGGTCAGCTCTGCTGTCACAGCTCTGTTGGCAGTCAGTCCTTTAACAGCATCAGGTTCTCCAGGTGTTCTCCAAACACCCACCTTGGGATAGGCACGTGGCTCAAGCTGCACCCTCCACTGTGGGAATCTTTGCGTGTGGGTTGTCACATGTCACAGCCCCCAGCACAGGACTGGGACCCACAGGATGAAGCTGCCCTCAGAGTGGTTATAGTAAAGCTCTGATTTACACACAGACATCTGTAAATGCAACTTTTGCTCTTTAAATAAAGGCAGACTTTATAAATACCAGAAGCCCTAGGGGGAAAAGTCCAATTTCAAACTTCAGTTACAACCCACCAACACTGTGGGATCACATCAAAAAGTAGAACTGTCAAAGGAAAGTCATTGACTTCCAGGCTGTGCCTTGGAAAAGGATCCTTTTGATGAGGTCACTCAAGGCTGGAGGATTTTTCTTCCACTGGAGACAGGCAGTTCCCTGAAGGACTTACATACAGATAGCAACAGCCTATGGCCAAAGCCCCTCCTGAGCTCCTGTGCTTCTGAGGAGTCAGTCCAGGAGTCTACCCCAAAGGGCCTGTGTCTGACCCTTACATCAGTCTGGAGAAAAGGCAGCCAGTGGCCCAAACTCAACTGCTGGTCTGACACCTCTCTCCATCCTTGGGGGTTTCATATGGGATGAGTCACTTTTCCTTTTAACCTCACTGCTTGGAGTGTGTGGATGTACATCTGCCATCCCAGCCACAGCTGGGTAATGCAGAGGTCAAAGGGACAAATAGCCAAGAGTCTTTATGAACATCCCAAACCCATGAAAACAATCCCCTCTTTGCAGCAGGAAATAAAAATCACGTAAATCCATCAGATTGGTTGCTTGCGTAATTAAGACTTTATTGTAAAAAAATACCCCATGTTGACTTTTTTGCCTTTTTTCTCTCCCCATCCTTTCTAGAAGCCTGTGGAACAGGATTCCCAGTTTTCCATGGCCGCCTGACAGGGTGCCAAGCAGCAGAGAGCAGCTGAGGCCACGTTCTGTGAAATAACCCCAAACCCAACATGCTTGGCAGTAAATGCGCACGAGAGGTTACGGTCATTTCGATACAATGAATGGGTTTCATTCTGGGCCAGCCTGTTTTCATTGGCCTTACAGTGTTCGTGGCAATGCTCTGGCAGGGTAATTAGTCTCATTCACAATCACATTAGCCATTTGGCCCTTGCAAACGCCATTATTATGCTGAATTTTCAGAGGAGCTTGCAGTCCCTGCTCACATCTGCTGTCCACCTTGGAGAGCAGAAACAGCCCCAGTGCTCCTCATTTTGTCTGGAGGGAGCATCGAGTGTGTTTCTGTAAATGCCCCTCACTTCATTAATGAGAAATCTAAAATGAGGCCAGGAGCAACCCCAGGGAGAGTTGCTGGGAATCACCAGGGTGCAGAACTGAGGCAGGGGAGCCCTCACGCTGCTGAGGATGAGAATGAAGATGAGCACAAGGATAAGGGTGAGGACAAGGATAAGGATGGTGATGAGGATGAGGAGGAAGCCCTGAGTGCCACAAGGAGATGGAGGAGGAGGAGGCAGGCCAAAGAGCTGTGATCTGCCCCTGGTCCTGCACTCACACAACAGGGATCAACCCAGCTACACAGAGCTGTTTGTAGAAGGGATCTCTGCAGAGGAGCCTGCAGCCAAATGCCATCAGGAGGAGGGATGCTGAAAAAGGGCCCATCTCCCTGCTCTCCACAGCAAGTAGCTGGGTCTGGCTGTGTCTCTGCTGTCCCCAGCTTGCCCCATCTCCACCAGAGCACCCCGTGGGCTCCTTCTAGGAACCTGCTCATGTTCTGTGCAAACAGACATCGTGGTGCTTGGCCAGGCCTGTCCTCTCTGCCACATCTCAGTTGCTGTGTTCATGGCTCATTCCAGAACCCAGGCTCCGTGCTGTCCTTGCCAGTAAAAATCCACATTTAAGGGCCGCCGGTAATTTCCCCAGATAAATAGTCAGCAATGAGTCAGTCAACGCGTGGGGCCAGAGCTTAGCTGAGACAAATTGGCAAAGCTTCGTTAGCAGAGGCACTCTCCAGACTTTAAAGCAAACAGACTCTGAGCAAGATGCTCACCGTCATCGCACGACTGACTAATTCCAACGGCACTTTCCAGCTGTTCGCTGCTCCCCAGTGTTGGGGCACCGCTGGATCCAGCCTCTCGGAGTCCTTGTGCCAAGCCAGGACTCACAGCTGCAACCACCGTGAAGGTGGTGATGGGAATTTGGGGTTTCTGACTAAAACACACACCCCCCACCGTGTATTTCATGGCAGGGCACAAACAGCTGGAAGGGAAGGAGAGGGCAGCAGCTGAAAATAAACCATGTTTAGCCAGGATGAGCACAGCCCAATAACAATGAAGTGATGTAAACCCAAGGCATATCTTTGGCAATTAATTAACATGATTCCATATAAACAAGCCCAGGGGTAACCCTGGCTTGGCTTCTGCTGCAAAGCAGGCACTGGCTCACGAAACTCCACAGCCCAAGGTTTGTAATGGATGTTTTGGGTACTGTCCCATTGGAAAGGGGCAAAAAATTGTAGGTTGTGCTCAAGGAATAAGTAAATAGCAAATCCTTATGAAGCTCTGAGCCTGTTTTAAAAAGAAAATACAATACAACTAATGTTATCTCTTCTTTTTGTGGAGTCCCTAACTGAGCTAAGAATCTAGAATACCATGGTTTATTCTGGGGGCAGACTCCAAATCAAAGAGGCTGTTTCAGAGGAAGTTTATGCCCCAAGCAGCAGTGACTATCACAATAGGGGCTGGCTAAGATGCTGCTCCCTCTCTGTGGATCTCCAGGTGTTTTCCAGTGAAGCCAGAGATGCTCTCGGGTCCCAGCCTGTGATACCCAGGACTGTGCTGGTTGCCAACCCTGGTGATGTGGATGTTCAGCAGCCAATGCCAGGCTGTCCCCCTCTGTCACTTGGATAACCCCAGGAGGGTGGATTACTTCCATTGCCTGAAATGGAGGGGGTCTGAAAGGAGGTGGGTTTTCTTTACATGTGGAATTGGCTGATGCTCAGCACAGGAGAAGCTGATGTTTGTTAGGCATCCCTTGTCCAAAGATTTGATTACTAATTAGCAGATTTGTAAGTTACCTGGTTTATAAACTGATCATGGAGAGAGTATCCTAAAAAATCACACATTCACGAGAGATTATCTGTGGCACTAATTGCCAATGTATATTCTCCTTCCCAAGCACCATGGTAAGGACAAGCTGATACATCCAAGACAAAGATCCATTTGCTTTAATGAAAGATTTATTTGAATTTATTCGCCCCCCCCCCCAGATTCTGTAGAGCATTGCTGCTGCCCTGGACTTAATTACAGCAGTACATTCAGTAGTCAAATTCATCAAGGTCAGGCGAGTTCAACTCAAGATTGACAAGAGTTGTGGGAACATGTTTTCTTAATAGGATCAAATTATTTTTCTTCCACATCATTATTTACACCAACATCACACTAATGGTGCAGATCAGCACACGTGCACTTGTGAGCACCAGGTCCTAGAGCATAAAGGCCAAAAACCTAAAGCTAAAAGAAAAAAATCCTTACAGCTTTACCCTTGGCAATTGCAGCAGTGGGATATGTGATTTCTTCCACATTTAGCAATTAGCAGGTTTCCCTGGGGTTATCCTGAAGTGAACTCTGTTTAGGGCCCCAACCCAGCCATGGCAAGTTACAAGACATCTTTCCACTAACTTTAGTGGGAATCAAGGATCTGTGAAGAAAATGTTGGCACATCTTTAGCAGCACAGGAACTCTGTACTGATGCCTTTAGGGAGTAACCCCTTCATTAAATGCAGAAGAAATGTAGGACTGTGTGTTAGTTATTGTCCATGAAGAGGAGCAGGGGCTCCTAATGTGACTTCTAGGCATCAGTGGAAAGGGAAGACCCAGCACAGCTCGTAAGCTCTGGCAAGCAGACTTCATATGGAAAACCTCCATCTCAGCATCCTTGATTCTCCATGTGCTCTAGAAATACCCAGCTGGGAGAGGAGTGTGTGCCCAAAGCACACCCCACAGCTCAGCCATCGGACCCACAAGTGGGTGGTGCTATCAAAACAGGGACTACTGCCCCAAAACCTTCTCCTTGCACTAAGCAGCTAAGCCCACAGTACTACTCACATCCACCACGTGATTTTATTCACTATGACCATGTTCTATGACAAAGGTGTGTTGTGTTTATGGAGGAGATGAAGCACCACTCTCAACAAAGCAAACGCATCAGCAGTGGCTTGAAAAGCTTAAACACATTTACACATCCAGCTGCACGGCAGGATGGAGTATGGGGTGGCTCTGCCTGAAAAACTGCCCGTGGAAATCAGGACTAAACATGTGCTGTGGCACAACAGTGACACACATGGGAACAGTGATGGGTCTCGGTGCCGGTACAGGGTACCAGGAGGTGCATGATACAGGGGTAGATGCTGGACAAATGCACCCAGCATCACCCAGAGGTTAATGCTCTGCAGCAAGGTGAGATGGGGCTGGGGGTCCAGCTGAGCCTGGGAGAGGGGACTGTGAGAGCAGGCCTGGCCTCCTCGATGGTATCTGCTCTGTGGTGGTCTTATGAGGGAATTCACTTACAGGTAATGGGAAACAAATGGGGTGGTTTTATACGTCACATAGTGCTGGGCTATGGAGAGCTAAACAAAGGCAAGAACCTCATTATGCTCAGAAACATCCCTCTCTCGTTAGAAACCAAATACATTTTGTCTTCTGTGACTATAAAGCGAGTGCCTGGGAAATATCACGAGCAACCCATTCCTCCTCCTGGCCTGCTCCGAAAAGCCGCATTGACGGGAAGGCTCATGTGGGCTGGAGCAGAGCCAATACACAAAATGTTTGGGGGCCCCTTCGTGCATTCAGCACAACTAAATCCCATTTAGGCTCCAGCCTCACGCAGAAACTTCCCTCTCAGGCACCTCCAACGAGCCAGAAAGGTCTTTCCTACAGCTCAAAGTTATTTGGGGGCATCTGTGTGTGACAGAGCACCTGGAACTCGGATCTGCATCCACCCACCTAAAATGTCCTGATGCTCTCAATGAGTGGGTCAGCCAAGGAGGGACCACACATCCAACAAGGAAAACCCAGGTTGTAACACCATGGCAGTGTCCCCGTGCACAACAAGCCACAACAGCCATTTGTTACGTCCCCAAGGCGACGCTGACTCACAGCGCTTGAGGAACTGACCCCAGACATTTCATAGATCTATAGGGAAACGGTTTCTTTTTTTAAGTGTTTAGCATCTATAGGTAGGAGCTGCAAACTTTCCATGCTGGGAGGGTTTAGGAAATCATTGGGCTGAGTATTCAAGACATACAGCTTTGCCCTTTTGTTCTCCCACTGCGATGGGTGCCAGCAGCTGAAGGTTAAGGCACCTGCATTTCCTACTGACACGCGGCCAGGAATGCGGAGGAAGTGCCTGGGAAGGGCGATGGGAGAGAACCAGATTTCCCCATAAACTAACAAGCCTCAAATGAATGTTCAGAGGAAATTACTTTAGTTTTTTCACATAGAAAACCTTGGGTGAATGTGATTTGCTGGCCTATGAGAGGAAAAAACAGGAGACAGGAAAATACCCTTTTGAGAATACTTGATAGCAGAGTTACACAACCTGGGGTGAAGCTGGGAGAAGCAGAGACCTCCAGTGCAGAGAAACCATCTCCAGAGCAGCATGATGCTGGGATGGAGGAGGGGGACACACAAAGGGCTGCAACCTGAAAGGTCTCATCCACTGAAAGCCACCTCCGTGCCCCCAAAGCTCCAACCTGGGCAGACCCCTTGCCCCCTCACACTCCAACACCCTTAGCAAATTAAGGTATTTATCAATTAAGGCAGCCACTCTGGCTTTAAGGCCTTTATTTGTGAAAATACCAGCGCTGCCACAAGAGTGATGAGTTTTCTCAGCACAAGAATAACTAGATGAGGCAAACTGTTAGCTGGCAGAAAGCAGCAGAGATGAATACACTTGGACACAGCTCCGTGGGCCGACAGCAGCCAGAGATCCAGCCGTGCTGATTAGCCACCCACGAGGAAGATTATATGAAAAAAAAAAACCTTTTAAAAACATGAACAATAAATTTGCCACCTGGGTATAATTTGTGGATTTTGGTATTTGTTTAGGTCATCACATATTTTGTCTCAAATGAAGCAGCCGTAAAGTAGTGTAATATTCTGCCTGACATAAAATAACTCCATAAATGGAGATAAATTAACGAGTGTTCTCTTCAAACCAGAGTGGAGCTTTGTGGTTTGTTTGGGCTTCTGCGAACTGCCTGTTCCATCGCTTGGGCGCGATGCAGCTGCAGAAAGTCTCTCCCCACCGTCTGGCCTCGAGCTGATGCTCAGATCTAATGGGCTGTGTGGTTTTGTCCCTTTTCAGTTTTTAACAGTGGGAAATCTGATGAGCTAACAGGAACCTGACATCATTACAGAGGAGCAGGCTCTGTCCAGGACTAAAATTATCGCATTTGGTTGTCCAAAAGGAAAGAAAAAAATGAGCTTCCCTAAGCATCCTGTAACTCCTCAGCTGGACACGTCTGTAATGCCTCTTACTCATTAATTCTGTCTTTGAAGACACAGAAATAGAAAGAAGACATAATAAGCTGCCTCACTTGTTCAGTGAAGAATATTTTCCTGACAGCACTGTCCAAATTTCTTTTGCCAAGTTCAGCAGAGGGGCTTCCACTGTTTCCTTTGGAAATCCCTCACAGGATCAGAAACTCTTAGAGAGTTTTTTCCCTGGTATCTATTGTCATCAGCTGGATTTCATCCTTGCCCAACAGCACGGAAACAGCGTGTGCAGCGTGAGGGTCTGCAGAAAGTCGGATGGAGGCTGCGTGCTGGATGGGGACAGGCTGCCAACAAATCATTTCCAAGTGAGTCACCGGCAGTTGATGCTCAGTGGCTGTGAGATGCAGAGGAGATGCTCTTGAACTCAGGTCTGTGTCGACTCCATCCCAGCTGTAGGTTAGGAACTGTCAAGACACTCGAAGTTTCTGTGGCATTTCAGGAGCACTGCACATCTCTCCTCCAGCTCATCAGACTTCAGCTGACTTGGAAACGGGATCTATCTGCAGAGCTGGCCCTGCTCTGCAAAATAACTGTAATAACAGCAAAATTCTTCTCTAAACAATCCTTTGCAATGAGCATCCATTGGGGATGAGTAAACCAGGGCTGGGACCAGTCATTCCTGGGCAGGGTTCATCATCCATCACCCATTCTGCAGTGCTCCCCATTCATCACTCCACTGCTGCACCACCAAAGACATCCCAAAGTGATTAACAAAACTGCTGCCAAAACACACCCAACCCACACACACTTTTCTGCCTACAAGAGAAGTGGGAAAACCCACAACCCCCAAAGTACCCTCTTTCCTTTTTTTAAAATTAAAACCTTTGTGCCAATGCTGCACAAGAAATCCTGTGAATTTTTTATTTCCCCCAGCAGGTTACACCTCTGGTTAAAAGGATCTGAGAAATACTCACTTGACAGATCCCTGAGGGATGTGAGGAAGTTGGCTGTGTGGTCCTTGAAGGATGCTCTCCTTGGCTGTAGCACAGCTGGGATGTGTCTCCCATGAGATCCAGCTGGAGAGCCCCTGGGAAGGTGGGCGAGGGGCTAGAGCCGTGCTGGGCTGCCCCGAGGACTAACTCAGCAATTTCACCTCCTTTGCAAAGTACAGTAGAAAACTTCCTCTGTCCAGAATTATTTTTCCCAGCCTCTTTTAGAAGAACATCTGTACACCAAGTTAAGAAATTCTACAAAAGCAAAACTTGGAAAAATACCTGGGGAACCATAAACTAAGAAACTCCCTTGAACACATGCTGAAACTATTTGTGCTTCTCCCTAGACATTCTCAACAGGCACAATCTACTCCACGTCCACGAAAACAGAGAAGCAAATATCAACCTGTGCCAAGTATTTGTGATGTCTCTCTCCCTGCAGTGACACTGGTTGCTGGAAAAGTAGTCTGACTTTAAAGAAAAATGATGCAGCTTGGGCCTGATGAGTTTTTCTGGCAAGCAGACACTGCCCTGGTGCTATGTGGCCACGCAGCAGGGCAGCCGGCCCGAGAGCAGCCTCCGGCCATGCTCAGCAGAACCATCCACAGATCAGCATCACGGCTGCTGACGAGAAAAATCACCAGCTTTAGAGCACCATTAGGGCTTAAAATCCACCAAAACCCCATATTAAATCTTCAAAGAGGTGCAGAGGAATTAAAAGGGCTGAATAGTTTAACCTTCCTACACGTTTTATGAGCCCCTGGAATTGCTGTGATTCGTTTGATCTTGTGACGCCTCACCTTGCACTCCTAAACATCCACACACATACCATAATCTATGGCAATCGAGTGTTATTTTGTCTGACATCATTAAAAGTTGCAATCATTTAGTTTTGGTGGAATACTGTTATCTTCTCCTGCTAACTCTTGGTGTATCCAGAAGGACCTCGGGGTGATGGTGGGACAGAAGAGGACCCTCAGTCCTTTTCTAGGAAAGCCAGAAGACGGCTGAGGAACATAAAGAGCTGCATGCAATAAAACAGAAACAGCATGATGTGACTCTCTGTTAGGTGGAATCACAGATTATCCTAATGCCCACTAAACACTCGGGATAGTGGCCAAGCTGCTCGTTGAACACTGTTCCCACCACCACTGCTGGGAGCTTTTCTACTGACGTCGTCGAATATTGGATCAAAGTTTTCAATGCTTTCAGAGAGGTTTTTGTGCAGTATCACCTAACAGCCTTGCAGGTTCTTAAATAAAGTTTGTTTTATTTAAACTCTGAGGGAACATACTACTCCAAATCATGCTACACAGTCCTCAACCTAAATGAGTTGCCCAGATGTGCTGAAGGCAGAGCTTTGGCCTGGGCGATGCAGTGTCTAGATTTCTCTCCATTTCCTTTCACTCCAGCAAACGTCAAACCTATTTCTCTGAGTAATGACAAACCCTTCAAAATACTTTAGAAGTTTGTTTCGGGCTCAGCTTTTCCACATCCCAGTAACTGAAGGCTGGGAATGAGGGGAAAAAGAAAATCAAATTACCATTTGTGCAGGAGTTTCTTCAAGGAATGGGAAGGTAACCTTGAACAGTGCTCTCAAGGGATCAAAGGAGCATCTTCAGTGGTAACAGCTCATTAGCCATGTAATTGTGTGTCAAGAACCTAAAAATACCAGATGGACAAGGACATACTTGACCTTCTCTGCAGAAGAGTGATATTGATGCACCCTCTGACTGGAAACATCACGTCCTCTGTCTCAGCCTAGACCATGTCCACCTTAACTGTCATTTCAGACCCCGGTAAATACGCCCTGCGACGAAACCTGTGGAAACTAATCTTGTTTGACTGAAACCTATTCATGCAACCAGCCAAGCAGGTATGGGAAGGGTGCTGAGGAACTGTAGGGGATAACTCCATCGCCCACGCAGCTCCCACTGAAAAGGATGGGCACTTACACCCCAAAACGGCAAACACAGGGGAAATCCGGACAGCTCAGACCTGAGGGGGCAGGTACAGAGCTGTGGGTGGGTGGCTGGAGGGCCTGACAGATGAAAGGAGCCTTGATGGATGGTGTTGTAGCAACAGTCACTACAAAAGCAGAGAAGGAAACAAAAGAAACAGGATGCGGCAGTCTGAGGAGGCTGATGTGTTACATTCCTGAAAGCATTTATGAATTCCTTCTTATGTGCTAGAATACAAATATTGGCAATTACTTCTAATTTTTGCCCCCTTGGTAAAGTTCCTGCCTGCATTCAGGGTTTCTGAATTCGAGCTGGTACATCTGTGCAATCTGGGTACCATGAATGCAGGGGATGTTAAGAGAGAAATAAGACCAGAGATGTGGTAAATCAAAACGCCAATCTTGAATTGTTATGGCAATCTTGAAAATCATGCTTGCATGTTACGTGGCTGCTTTTGGTCTCATTTGGTGCCCAGGGGATTCAGTCCCAGAAACAGCAGGATTTGGACACTGGAGCATCTTAATTCTGGTGCGGGGGCCCTGGTAGCAAGAGAAAGGCTTAGTCCACTTGTCTCTTTGCAGCAACCACAACCATCAGGGCTGAGCTAAAGTCCTTGGCATCAGTAGGGAGTTTCTTCATTTGCTGTTACTGGTGCTGGGTTTCTTCATTTAACTCAGAGGGATGATGATGGATGCTTATTCTTCTCTAGCTTGAGCACCTCATACAGTTTCACCTCAAATTTCAAGCAAAATATTTTTCAAAAGATTTTTGGAAATCCTCCCCCAGCAATGTGATGAACTCAGGAAATTGGGAGAGTTTGAACTGTTAAACACGCCTCTGACATCCAGGATAAACAAGTAAAGAATATGCTCTGCATTTTCCATTTAATTCTAGGGGATGTTTCCTTCAGTCCCCCCAAGGCAATAAGAAATGATCTTGTGATTCACTGATGCTTGTTCCTCCATAGATAAACTCTGCAAAGGTCCCAGATGATGAGGATGTGCCTCAGTGGATGCAGAAAGCATCTGTGCTAAGAACAGAGCTGAACTGTGCTCTTTACACCCCATTCTCTTGCCTTAAGCAATCTTACTGGTGTTGCTGTGCCCTTGCCATGCAGTTTATGTGTTACAGAGTGCAGCTTTTCACACTGGATGAGGAGTGCTCACTCCAGGTGCTCCAGGGCAGCGTATCAGGTTCCCACAGCACAGCGTGAACGCCTGAGCACAGGGACAGACAGCAGCTGATGAGCTGGGCAAAATGGGTTCTGGCAGAGTGCACGGGGATAAGATATCACAAAGCTTATTCCCCACCTCCTCCATTTTTTTAGCTTAAGGTTTGTCCCCCTGTCTCTTTCAGTGTAAGGCCGTGGGACATGATGAAATGGGGAAGCTTTGGCAAAACCCACCTCCAGAAACCTTTGTGATCACTGGGGCTTAACACCTGCATCGGTGGCACTTGGCTTCTTAGAAACAGTTAGTCTGCTGTACTTATCTCTGACAATAAAAGGCAAACTTGCCTTGACCTGCCTAAATTGGGAACATTCAGCTTCATTTTCTCCAGTTGTCTGCGTTTGGGGGCTGTACAACACCCAGAGAGGGAAGGATCACTACAACAGAGGCAAGACACAAGGTGATAAATGCTGAAATCCCACAGAACAGCCAGAGACCCTCCCTGATGAACAGGTACCATCGCTTGGTGTCTACTGTATGAAATAATAACGTACCAAACTTGTTTGCAGAATCTACTGACAGCTGACATCTGCCACGATTTCACAGGAGTATAATACAAAAGCTCAGTGTTTAGCTGCTTGGTGAAGTGACTCACATTATACCAGAGGTTTTGACTTTGTTCTTCCAGGCACCGTTTCTGACGGGAAATCAATCAGTTTAATCCCATAATGGGAACAATTAGCCTTCCTGAAAAAGCAGATCACTTGTAATCTCATCTTCTACTTACATTATTATGCCAATATTTCTTATTTTCTCAGCTGCTGCTCATCGGTCTCGTTGCCCTGCCTGCAAAGAGGTCACAGCTCATGCAGAGGGAGAGCTGGGGTTAATCCTGCCCTCGCTGTCAGTGCCAGGGCGGCAGCTGAGGCCGTCTTGAACCCCCAAAACAAACAGACCAGCTCCTTGCATCTGGGTTGTTCCCTCCCAACCTCATGGCCGGCGCATCCCCTCGGTGCATCAGCTGGTGGTGGCAGGGCAGGGGGTCGACCCTGGTGACAGCAAGGTCCCCATCTGTCTGCACCACGCTGTCCAGGCTCATCATCGGGTTAGACTAAACCTGGGGATTAGAGGCTGTGAGTAAGATTAGACCTGAGCTAACAGACACTTGCTCATCTGTTTGTTCTGCAGCTTGAGATGGAACATAGGACCGAGAATGAGGTGAACGTGGCACCAATCCATTTTTCAGAAAATCTAATAGGAAACAGGGAATATTAAAAAAAATAGTGGTGTTTTTTTTTTTAAACAGCAGGATGGAACATTCTGTGAGCTATCTGTGAGCCCTGACCAGCTGCCCTGTCCTTCTCCACAGCCTTCCTTGAAGCTGCCCGTTATCAAGAGCGCTGTGCTCCGAGACGAGCCGACCACGCTGGGTGAATGCTGCCCAGTAAATGGGACAATCCATCTGCCTGCCCTTATCTAGTGTTTAGTCTGCAGGGTTTGTGAGGTGGGGGTTTATTCTTGCTCTTCAGTGGGTTGCAAAACCCTGGCTGGACAATGTTCAGGTGGTCTGGTCAGCAAGGGTTAGAATAACACATAAAAATTGTCTCGTTCATATTTGCTATAGAAACAAAGTGCATTTTGGGTCAGGCCCTGGTGCTTTTTGCCTTCTGAATAGATTTGACAAAGCCAAAGGATTTACCTTGGTCTGTACAGTGAATCTGGGTGTGCTGCAGGGTGTACAAGAGAGTCAAAGGCAGAGCTGACCACGCACAGCACAGCTTCTCGCAGTGTTTTCTCTCCATAGCAATCCCACAAAGTTAGAAAGCCCCATGAGGCCGCAGTCTGCTCCTCCTGAAGGTGATTCCAGAGAAATTCTACCATACTGATGAGATTTCTTTCATTATCCTGGTCGTTCCTACCACAGCTGGGTTTTTCTCTGTGGGACACTTAGATCCATGAGATAAAGTTCTCAGAAACAATTTAGACAAACAAATGAATTCAATCGAACTCCGAGTGACAGCTCCCAACCCTTGGGCATCGGCCAAGGAACTTTCAAAAGCCAAAATAATAACTTGGATCTGAGGGATCCTGCAAAGCCTATAAATTAAGTAATCCTTTGGAAACCTGCAGTTAAATCTGCCATAGGGTTGAGATTTGCCTGGACTTAATCCAAATAATGAGTTCCCAAATTAACTGTTTCCTCAGGATGTTGCAGGGTTTTTTTTTTATATTTTGGATTTTTTTAAACTATTAAGTAAAGAAATAAACTGAAACCCTTGAGACTCTGTTGTACTTGAATCCCACTGAGTTGGGAAGGCAGCAGAAAGGTCTTATTTAGGCAATGGAAATAGAAATTAAGATGAAGCTGTCAAGGACTACTGATTAATGTAAAAGAGGTTATACTCTGAAAGAAGAGGAAAAGAGGTTATACTCTGAGAAACACTGACCACTGGGAGGGCAGATTGCACAAATGCCATGAAACATTGCTTGGAGTCTTCACTCCCACAAGAATTTTGAATTCATGTGACCAGCATCGTTTCCAGGGACTGTTTCCAGTCACAAACACTAGGCAGGGCAGACAAGCATAGAACCTACAGCTGGACATTCACAAGTTTCAGACACAAGCCATGAGCCGATGAGTCTGAAGCCCAACCCACAGGCTAAGGTCTAGTTTGGTGCTTACAGCTGATTTTAAAGGTGAGATGTCTGCATTGGCCTGCTCAGAAATGGTCCAAAGGGATGATATTGTCTGTCCCACTGCAGTGAAGGAGCTGTCTTGGATTATCACCTTCATTTAAAAATGAAACATGGATACTTTTGTAGATTAAAAAGTGGGAAAGAAATAAACCCTCAGCTTTCACTGTCACTGACAATAGTCAGGTTGTGACCATCAAGCAATTTATGGATGAATGACTTCAAATGAGAAGGAAAACACCGAATGAAAGCTTCCTATCAAACCATACATCAACCTAACACCCTTAAACTGCTGTGAAAATATCAGGGGATCTCAATTCTATTTACTCTAGACCCAGGCTGGTGCTGTGGAGGACTCAGGACTAACTTCAACCTCCCGAAACCACTTTAAGGAGAAACATCCCTAGTCCAGACAGCAGGAATTTGTAGAGCAAGAACATCTCCTGACTGGCAGAAGAACTGTGGAGCCATAATGATGTTTGGAATCACTCTCACGTGGGCAGATGTTCAAAACCACCTTCAGGAAGTCATCACTGGGCTCCTCAGATAAGCACAGGACCTCTGCTAGGCACTGGGAGGATGGCAAATGGAAAACCTGAAATGCTCATTCAAAATGGGACACAAAGCTGGATATCCGTAGTTTACCCAGCCAGTCTGTGATAACAAAGAGAGGAAACCGAGAATGTCACCAGTGGCAAAGGAGAGACAGAGTGGGACATTCAAAAAAGAAACAAAGAGGTGATAAGGCTTCGGATGGAAAAATACTGGAAAGAAACACTGAGGAAAATATCAGGGGGAAAACAGATAAAGGGAAGTGATGAGATTGAGCTAATGGACACGTTTGACCTCTCTTGAATAATGTGTGGTCTCTGTCAGAGCTCACATCAGGGTTTCAGCACTCAGCAGAAGAATGAAGATGGAGACACAGTCCTGGTGTTGCTCCCCCAGCAAAGTTCACATCATCTTCAGTTGGTCCTGCCGACTCCTGATCCAGAGGTAGAATTCCAGTTAGTTTTGGGAAATGTCTTAAAATACATTTTGAGAATCCTCAAGTTATCAAAGGCCAGAAGAAGAAATTTATGAGCCCACTTTGGTCAATGGAAGTGGGGACACGAGCCCCTTTGCAGGCTGCCCAACCGCATTGGCCTTGCTCCGAGAAAGCACTTGTGACAAGGTGTGAGGGGACACGATGCACCCACGAGATGTGGAGCTCTTCAGCTGATGTTCTCATTCCCCAAATCCTGGGGAAAAAACCTGCCTGTGGCTGACAGAGAGGGGCCAAGTTCATTCCTGATGCCACTTTGAAACCTTGGGACTGCTCTACATGGGGACACCTTCCATCAGGAGCGATTTGACTGCAGATACTGTTCTTCAGAGGAAAACTGCTCTACCTGAGCTCAGCTTAATGCATTTGGAATACTCCTTTGGGATATGCAGCCCCACAGGTTCATACCAATTGAGCAAACTCTCACTGTATGTTACTCAGGTTAAGTTTATGGGATGCCATCAAGTTACACTCCAGGCAGCCCAGGCTGAGCGTTCGAAAGCAGAGAGAGCGCCCCGGAGCCAGCAGCCGTTTCCCTCCTGGCTTTGGAAACGAATACTTTAATAGTGGGGATTTCTGTGTTTTGATCATCCACTTCCCCTGCCAGCAAATTACTTTGCAAACCCTGACAGTTTGCTGCAGCAGAGCCTGTCCCTCACAGCCCTCCGGAGCACAATGTGGAAACCACCCGGTAACGAAGCCCTGATGAGTGCCAGTGGAAAATGTTTGACTCCACAGAACTGGAGTCTCCTATTTTCCCCCACACACACCCCACTCCACCCCCTTTTCTCTGTTTGTACCGTTTGTTCCTTTACAAAAAAGATTTTTCCCTTTTCCCTCCTCAGAGGAAGATGCCGGTGCCAACACGCCGCGTTCACGGATGCCTTTAACTCAGTCCCCTGGGGACGTGCTCCTCGTCCTCCAGCTCTCTGCAAGGCACGTTTCGGTGTTTGCCTGGGTGGATTCTCAAACAGGAGTGAGGGAACCTCGGGCCAGCCTACTCCCAGACTTCTGCAAGCTCGGTGATATCATGCAGGAATGAGGAGGTATGATTCATCGCCCAGACAAAAGTCAGCGTTTATAGCCTCTCTCTCGGTGGAGACAGGCACTGGGGTGGAACAAAGACTCTGGGTGAAGCCTCTGCTGGTCCCAGCAGCAGCTGAACCGCTCCTCTGGACGGACCTTTCCAGCAAAGCAAACAAAGGTTATCGCGTTGGTAACACCCTACACGCTCGCTGTACTCACCTCGCTAAACAACCAGGCTGCAGCACAGCTCGGGACCGTGTTTAAAAGTCTCAGCTGCCACCCCCATCCCCACCAAAACCTCCTGGAGAACGTGGACACGGCAGTGAGATGGTCACACAAACCTCCCCGTGTCCCACGCACAAAAAGACCTCGCTGCAAATGGGACATAAATCAAACTCACAGAAACAGGGTGACAAGAAGGTGCTTGATGGAACTGGGCTTTTCAAACAATGAATCCTTTGTTAGGTCCTTTTTTTGAAGTGGGATATTCCGGCCCAGCCCTTTCCAGGAAGAGAGGGAGCTTTGCAGGACTTTTGGGAGTTGCTCCCAGGTTTTGGGGGAGAAGATGGGGAGCTGTGCTGCCCACCCATCCCACCTCCGAGCTACCACCACACGCCCACAAGCCACCACACTGGACACCCCCTGTGGTGTGGACATCATCTGGGTGTTCTGGTGGTCACAGATTTGGCTGTGCCAGTGGGAAGCGGGGATGTTCTGCGGTGCCTCCCCCCCGCCCCCTGCAAAGCTACAGTGATGCTGGGTGCATTGTCTGAGTGATTCCCAAACTGCTTTAAACCCACCCTGGGTCCAAATTCCTTGGAATTTTCTCTTTTTCCTGCTTGTGACGATTCAAACCGCCGTGACCACCCGCTCGTGGACCTGTTGCATCATTTTCCCTCCACTCCAGGGGATGACGGCGCAGCGAGGGGAACTTCTGACCTCACCAAACACAGATGCTCGACCTCACTGCTGCGAGCGCTCCCTCCGAAACCCACTGCTAAAAAATGTCCGGTGGAGACCTAAAGCTGTACCACCCCCCCAG
>VXBZ01005418.1:28048-40020 GCA_013399135.1 Heliornis fulica
CCGGCCGCAGGTGATGGGCGGCGAGCGGGGCCGCCCCGGAGGGGATGGAGTCGGGTCGGTGGTACCCGGCTGCGGCGGGCGGCAGCGTTTGCGGGGGCTTTTCAACTCTATAGTCTGTATCCACCCACATCCAGACCCACTCGTGTTCGGCTCCGAGCATGCTGTGTCTGCGTGGGGCAGAGAGCGCTTTGTGGTGTTTCTCTGGGTGTTAATTCACACGGCTTCGCTTTCAGAGTTCGGAGCGCTCAGCGCCGCTCGGGGCTTGGACCGGTGCCCTGGATGGAGTTCACAGGCTGTTGGGGCTCTTTAGAAAGGCACGAGTAAAGTCAGCGAGAAGTTCCTCAGAGCAGGCTGCTGTGTTATGGGGTCCCTGTGGGCTGGTAGTAATTACTGAGTAAGTGCGCTCCGCGCTCGTATCTAACCTCGCAAAGATGGATTCTGGAAACTTCTTTGCTAAGACACGGTGGTTAGCATGAATTAGGCTTTGTGTAGAGCTGTATGTGAAAACAAACCGTCCCCTGTGCGGGAAGGAGCGTGGCGAGGTGATGGGCTGTGTGATGGATGAGGTGCCCGCGCTGGGCACGTTCCCGCGGTCATCGGTGTTTCCACCGAGCTGCCCTGGAAAAGCCGCTCCGCTCCTCTGGTTTGAGGCTGCCGAGCTCCCCCGGGCAGCTGAGCAAACGCCGAGGGTATTGAAAGGCTTTGAAAGGAGCTATAACTTAAGAACACTGTCATAACATCTACAGGCTGTATGCTGTCTCCTTGTTCAGCTGCCAAAGCTGGGACAGAAAGGGGGGAAACGTGTACCCTGAGTTTTAAGGAAATACTTGCAGATGGGAGCGTGGGTTTTCGAGTGGGTTGCTTTGTGTTTGGGTTCAAACATGCTTATTACACCGCTTTGTGCCTGATTTTCCTTTGGATTGTCCCTACTTGAGTGTTCCAGCCAGGGTTTTTTTTGGAGGAGTAGCAGGAGGAGATGGGTGGAGAGGAGGGAAAGGCCAGGGCGGTGTGGGGAGCAGCAGTTAGTGGGGCTGGCTGCTAGAGATTAACTCATCTTTTGGGGTTCCACCTCCTGCACATGAGGAAAGTCCTCTTTGTCCTCTGGCAAAGTGGGTTGTATTGCAACAAAGCACCGAGTTGCCTCTCAGAGGCTGTAAAAACATTTCTGCTGTGAAGAGGAGCATCTTGATTTAGCAGGGGGAGCCCGTTCTCCTGTTACTTTGAAAAAAAAGTTTGGTTTAACAGTAAACAAGAAAAAACAAAGTCTGCTTTTGTCTAGGCAGGTGGCTTGCCAAATTCCTTGTCTGAATCGGCAACCTGGGAGATGTGAGGATAATTCTCATCAGGCAAGCCTTGCTTTGGACTGTGAGGAGCTGTGATGCAAGCAGCAGTCACGGGGTGTTATTTCATGTTGTTTCATCAAACTGGATCCCCTTTGAATTCCGCTCCCGCAGAAGAGCAGGGTGATGCTCTGATGTCCCGTATGATAACGGCTGCTGCTGGAGGGTGATAAACAACTGGCTGGGAACATAAACGTGGATATAGGGTGCTGTGCTTGGACTCTGGTCTCTTAACATGAGAACAGATGTCACCAGCTTTGCAAACAATCAGTAAATCTGTTCTTTACGGCTTGAAAGCTGGGCAAGGAGGCTTGGGGCTCCCCATCCCTGCAGGGCAGGGTTGCTGCGGGAGACAAAGAGGTTTTTGGCTGACTTCTGCTTCCTTCAAAGTGCTTTTTTATTAAAAAAAAATATTCTATTTGCTCTATATTAACATGCTATTAAATTACAAACATATTTGGACAAGCAGGAGTTCTGCTGGGAGGCAGGACCAGACACAGGGACTCCCGCATCCAGCTGCGAGCCCAGGATGCTGACCTGTCCCGGGTGTGATGGGCTGCCTGAGGGGTGTGGGTTACCTGCACCCCATTTTTGTGCTGCAGGGGTAGCTGAGGAATGATTCTCCACAACACATTTGGGCTGTACAGCCGTGCAAACAGTCTACCTGGACCAACTATGTTGGGAATTTATAGGTTGCTGCTTGGGTTTCACAGCATCTAAAAGCCACCCACGTTCAGCTCTGGGTGCCAGAGCCTGGCTGTTTTCTTCCAAACCAGAAACTCACCTCTGTACTGGTTGGAAAAAAATTATTCAGCCATTATAAGTTTGGTTTTCCCTACACTTTGCTAAGTTGCTACAGGAAACAATTTCTCCCCAGGCCTCCAACTAGGTGTAGCAGCACAGAGATGTGTTGCTGCCCCTGGTGTTGTTTTGCTGTCGGTCGGGGGACCCCAGAAGGCAGCAGCTTCTTCTCCACAGCCTGCCTGAATGTTGTTGCTCTGGGTTAGGTGAAGGCAGTTCCTCGATGCTGCATTTGTGGGGCCTGAAGCTGTGGTGTTGCTGCTGGGGGTGTAAAGATGAAGCAGTGGGTGGGATGGGAGCTGCCTGAGCGGCAGGGAGAGCATCAGTCAGGGAGAGCTGCTGGTGTGGGGCAGGAAGGAAAGCTGAGGGGTGTCCCCTGATGTAGCTTGTGATGGTGTTGTCAAGGGATAACTGTGAACAAAATGTGGATTTGGCAGCCAGGAAAACAGTGATCACTCTGTCTTGCTTTGGAAGGGGACTTGACTTGCTGGCCAGGACCTGCTTTTGCCTTCAGCCCCCTGCGAGGTGTGCAGGTGGTGCTGAGCCCATCCCTTGCAGCTGTTTCAAATACACTTGTGAAATCAAGGAACCCATCTGTTTGTCCCCTGCATGCAGAGGTCACTTCCCTCTGTGGTCTGATGAGTCTTAAATGACAAGTGGTGAAGATGTGACTGCCCGAGGGACTGGGAACAGCTGGTGCTGGGCGCTGCCCTTGAGAGGGGCTTGATGCAGAGTGTGCAGTCCTTCAGCATTAAAGATAAGAGAAATGTGACCTCAGAAGGGTGGGCTTAGGGCATCCTTCTCATGTGGTCACACAAAACCCTCAGTGTCGTACCCACCCTGTTTGCTCTTGTGTTTTCTTGGGGCCCAAGATGAACAAGGCTGGAGCTTGCTGGGCTGTTTTGGGGCTGTTGCAGCCCCGTGGGTGCTGCAGCAGCAACACATGGGGGGGTCCTGGTGTACCCTCAGCATGGTGCTGGGCAGGGGGCTGTAGCCCAAGGTTGTGCTCTGGCCTCACGTTGTGCCTGTGCTCGCAGTGAGCAGGTCTCGTACATCATGTCACACGTGGTTCCTCCTTGAGATGAGGTGGGTGGAACAGCCCAAAACATCTGCTTAGACTTGGCCTTAATGACTTGATAGAAAGTGCTTTTAAGACTTTGTTAGATCTCCAGCAGCTGCCAGATGCTTTTCCTTGGTTGAGCAGGCTAACAACTGGATGCTGTTTGCCCTTGGTGGGAAAGGGGACCTACTGCAGGGACAACAATGTATCTGACCCGCAATCACGGCTCGGGAACAGAAACGAAATGACTTGCTCAGCTGCTCTCAGCATCATAACCACATCAGTGAGGGCTGTGGTTCTGGGCTGGAGGACAGTTGATCTACCCCTTGCCTGGCATTAAAAGATAATCAGTCATTAGTGTAACTAGAAGAGCCGAATGCATTCAGGCACTGGAACTGGCTTGTCCAGCTCCGGGAGGGTCAGCTCCGACAGTGTTCATCTGTGTGCTTGCTGCTTTGACAGTCATAGACAAATTAAAGAAAAAATACTGGAACTGGTCAATTTGTCTTATTTTTTAAAGCACTTTTCCTTTATCTGCTGGCTTCCACATCAGTTAACCCACCAGCCTCTCGTGGAGCAGCAAAAATGTGGTTTTTGGTGTTGGTGTGGAACTGTAACACAAGGAGGGTGAGAAACAACCGCTCTGCCAGCCACTACCCAGGTATTGTTTGAGTTAGGGCTGACTCTTAAACTTAAGTAGCTTTTGTATTAGAGCAAATATGTGTCCTACAAAAGATTAGGATCCTGGAGGAGGAATTCTGCCAAGGGAGGAATTCCAGTCCAAGAGGTCTTGGGGACTCCGTTGGGGAAGCCAGCAATGCCCGAGCACGTTGCTGTGATCCTCTTTGAATGCAGGGAGTACCTACTCGGGGTAGTAATTTCTGGGATGGTCTCTGAGGTTTGCTGTGAGGGTTCTGCAGACCTGGAGCTGGTTTTCCCAGGTTTTATGCTCTGTGTATGTTTGTTCTGCTCAGAGCTCCCAAACAGACTGAAGTAGTTGTTCTGTCCTGATGAATCCTACAGCTACAGGACCTCATCCAACTTCTGCTGCCCTGCACAGAACAACAGACACATGAGCTGTAAATGTTTGTTACACCCTAATAGTTCAAATGGGTGATTTTAGGTGGGAAGAAATAGTTTTGGCTGTCATTCTTCTTTGCTGTCATTGTCCTTTGGATGGTCCCTGGTTGCAAGGTCTGCAGGGCAGATCTGGGTGCTGTGCTTGAAGCTGTTAACCTGAACTCCAGATAAAACTGCCCACAGTCTGTACCAAACAACTTCACAGCTGAAACAGTTCAATCACTGAGGCTTTATTTAATAAATGAGGGAGAAGAATAAATGCTTGTGCTGGTGCAGGAGACAGGAATGGGAGAATATGCTGGAACGAAAGCCTACCGCTAATTACCGTAATCAAGCCCGCTGATAATCCAGAGTGGGAAAGCAGGCGGAAAGAATGATTCATGTAGGTCCATTCATGCAAGATCTGACCTTGGGGTGAGTTTAGCAAAATAAACCCAGCACACCCTTGAAAACACTTCGGGCCTCTGCCAGGTTGAACAAAGAAAAACGGGCTCCCTGTGATGGCAGGGAGGGTTGGAGGGGTGGGGGTGGGTGTAGATTTGGGTTTGGTGGGGTTGGCGATCCTCTTCTTTTTTCTTTTTTTTTTTTCCTTCTAAATGATGGTGATGTCAGTTTTCTGACTTCTCAAGCACTGAAAGATTGGGAAATGCCTGAAACACCTGGGAAATATGTGTAGTTGTATCCCACTTGATGCAGGGTAAAAGAGTCAAGTGAGACAGACTTACAAACCTGGCTCTGTGTAGGATGTATGCAGGGGGAAATATGAAATATGTGGAGTAATTCTTCACCTTTTTGTTCAATCCTGGTCCTGATGGGTGTAGCCTTTATGTTTGATGTGGATGTGATGTTATGGATTGTGTGGGATTAGTGCAGGTTATTGCCAGGTTTTGTTGGGGTTGTTGGGATGTTTTATTTGTAGCCTGGAGGGGTGAGGGGGGAGCATATTGCAGGTCTGCAGGAGTCACAGAGCAAAGCCTAGAAGCCACAAGTCCTTTTAAATACAGTATTTCAGGATTGGTTGTATAACTGAGCTTGTGCTTTGGTTCCTGAGCTCGTAGAAGGCATCGACTGACCCACAGCTGTTGGATACCAGGTGCTTGAGTGTGAAAGAAAACAGTAGAGCTCTCAAGATCCACTAGTGTGGATAAAACAAGCTAAACCAAACATGTTCACAGGCAATACTCAGCAGTACTGCCCAGGTGGGCACCGAAGCAAACCATGGTACCTGGTCAGAGCTTGGGTTTGTTCACAGCCAGTAACACCGTGCTTGCCCCAAGCCCTGGAAGATAAGGATGTGTTTGCTTTCTACTTCAGGGCTTGCACAACAGCTTCAAGTGAAAGCCAGGATTTTGTTGGGTTACTTGAAGCAATTGTGAAGATGTTGAGCCATAGTTGTGGTGTTCAAGGAGCTTTTGTAGCAAGTGGAGACCTAAAATAACCCCTGCTCTGTCACCAGAGAGAACAGAGTGGTATTTTAAAAATATAGTAATAATTTAAGTGCTGTGCAAGAGAGTTTCAGACACTGAATTTCCTGAACATCATAAAGTTGCCTCAGAGCCCACACCACACTCAATCCGTCTGTCACCCAGAGCAACTCCAATTCACACCCCTTAAACTTTAAGTAGTTTCACAAGCTGTGTGGGCTGATAACATATGCCAATGGCATTCTACAGTACAAGCTTCAGAAAGCAGAATATACGAGATTAAAGGAGAGAATTAAGAATAATTAATTTAAATAATCAGATGTGAGTGAGGGAAGCCAGAAGAGAAGCTACCTCAAGCAATTAAATCCAGGTCCGTTCAGTAACGAGCTCTGTGGAGTCGATGCTCGGCTGGGAGATTTCCAGCAGGCTGAGTCTCAACGCTGTTGCTCACCATAAGCCACAAAACACTTCCCAGAAGCCTTTAGCAGCTTTGAGCTGCTGGCACAGAAGACCCAGCCCTGCAAAATATCAAGTCTCTTCTGTGTGGAGGTACCTCTGTGGCCACTTCCTATCAAAGGGGAGGACAGGATAAACCTGCTGGCCTGGCTGCAAAGGGGGGGGGATTTCTGATGGGAAAGCTGGGCAGGACTGTTTGCAAGGGTATGGAGAGACAGGGTGAGGGGTGATGGCTTTGAATTAGAGCAGGGCAGGGATAGATGAGACCTGAGGAAAAGGTTCTTCCCTCTGAGGGTGGTGAGACGCTGGCAGAGGTTGCCCAGAGAGGTGGTGGAGGTCCCATCCCTGAGACATTCAAGGTCAGGGTGGATGGGGCTCTGAGCAACCTGCTCTAGTGAAGATGCCCCTGCTTGCTGCAGGGGTGGGACTAGATGGCCTTTAAGGGTCCCTTCCAACCCAACATATTCTATGGAAGGGAGAGCTGCAGGCAGCTCCTGTATGTCCTCTGCAGAGCAGCCAGGGGTTTCCCCAAAGAAGGGTCTGGGCAGCACTGTGAGATGTCCTGGGCTTTGCAGGAGAGCTGAGCATCTCTGATGGAGACAAACTGGTCGTGATGGCCACCATTCATATCTGATTTCACTGATTCTCAGCCTCTTCTTTGCACAGAGACCTCTGCTTTTGAGCAGGACTGGGATCTACACTACGAATCTGGCTCTAGATTTGGATGCAGATCCATCAATACCTGGATTCAAAAGGGTTTTTGAGTGTCTTGCCTTTTATAATGCTGGTGCTCTGGTTCTTTCCTTTTTATGCTCTTTGGGTTCATCTTGTTTTCCTCAGTAGTTAAATGAGAACTCAAGCTGCAGCAGCAGTGCTGCACAATGTACCTCAGCGGTGGCTTGGTACCAATGTAAACCATTAGGAAAGTGCAAATAGATCGGTGAGGAATGGATGTCAGTTTGAGGAGCAATGCCTTGAAAAGCTGGAGAGAATCCCTGGAAGGACTTCTCAGAGGATTTGGGGAATTTATCTTCATGTAGTTTGTCATTTAGCTCTTGGTTCTTCCTGTTTTAAAAGAGTTTGATACCGTAGGATCATCGGCTGCCTCGTGTGTGCTTCCTGAACAGGCTCCTTCTGTTTAGAGGCTGAGAATTTTGTCATGCTCTCATGAGAGCCACTTGAAGGCTTTAATCAGGCCCTTTTGATCCTGTTTGCAGAACAGAAAATTCCCCCAGACCTGCCTGTAACAAACTGCCATGGATTGGAGAGAAGAGCCGTGCGTGGGTCTGTGTGGGGTTGCACCCTTTAACCCGCTGCGTCCCGGGGAGGTGGGTTCTGTGGCTGATGGGGTGTGTTCTGGTTTGTTACCCTAGCAGGGAGAGAGCTGCCTTGAGTGAGTGGCTGTGACTGGCCAGAATTGGTCCCATCTCTTAATTTGAGTAAAAACTACTGGAGGAATAAAAACAAAGTTCTTTGTGCATGCAGGAAGGAAGAAGAACATCCCTCGTCCTTGGGTCCTGACCCAGGTGATGTTACAGCACCAGGATTCTGGGGAAAAGTTTTTTAAAAATAATTAAGTTAATATAATTGCAATTAATGTAAATACAATATCCCCATCCCTGGAGACACTCAAGGTCAGGGTGGATGAGGCTCTGAGCAACCTGCTCTAGTGAAAATGCCCCTGCTCACTGCAGGGGTGGGACTAGAAGGTCTTTAAAGGTCCCTTCCAACCCAACACATTCTATGGTTCTATAACAAATTAACATTTCATTAAAGCATCGATTGCTTCATCTTGTGGTGTTGGCCCAGTTCTAGGGGTGGCCTGAGCAAAGCTGACACGAGTGGAGCCGTCCCTGCAGCATGTGGGTTATCCCTATGTGTGTCGTGGGATGCGGATGGCGAGCGAGGGGTGCTCGGCCCTCAGAGGCTGCTCTGCACAGATGGGTGTCACAGTCCTGGCACAACTCTGCACTTCATCCCTGGGGGGGAGGGGGGAGGTGGTGTTTAACACCGTGTGTGTCTTGAGCAAACGCCTCTCGATGCAAATAACCTTGTTTACTAAATGAGACTGCGCAGCTCCCAACGCCGCTGGCTTAGGACAGCAGTTGCCTTGATGTGCTTTATTTTACTGGCCTGATGCCAAGCTCTAGCACTCAATAAATCCTAACAGGGCTCCAGGGACCTGATAGCTGCTGCTGGCTTCGGGGGCTTCCCAGTCTGTTCCATAGCATCAGAGTATCTGCTGGGCGGGGGAGGGGGCTGCTTGTCAGCCCTGATCTCCCTGGGGGCAAGAGGAGAGAGGCGGGTGGTAACCTTGGGAAAGGGGGTTGGGGGGAAATAACTGGGGAAAGGGGTTTAAAGATACAGCTCTGTAGCTGTGAGGATACAGCTCACTGCTTGGTGACATGGCAAAAGGAGCTACCAAGTCATGGGGTGTAGCTCTGGTGCTTCAGCCTGTGGGTCGCGTTTGCCATCGTCATCCTCGGTGTGGGGGTGATGCTGGCAGCGCTGTGACCGAGACTCCTGTGGCCACAGAGGAGGCTGAGGATGGCAAGAGAAGGGCTGTTTGATGGACTCTGACTTGGGAACGCTCCTTTTCCAGCTGGAATAATAGAAAAGGACCCAGACCTACATATCTTCTGAAGCTCAACACTGTGCCGAGGGTCCTACAAGGGTGTCACAAATGAGACTCACCCTCAGGGGGCTGGGGAGAATAACATCCTTTTTAGAGAAGGGGGATAAACCTCAGGTTGTGGCTCTGTGCTGGAGTGGGTTCCCACAGGAGACACACTCTGCAGGGACATGCTGCTCTCTGGGCTCTCAGCAGCCTGGAGCTGCTTGCTGGGGGCCCCCACTCCACGGACCTCCACAAGCCGTTATTGTTAGCTGCACATGGGGCCTGTTTCTTTTGGTATTTTCTCCTTATAGATGTACTTATGCTTCTGCATAATTTTTTTATTATTATTTTGAGAGAAACAAGAAGCAGCTGCTTGTTTTTGTGGAGGGGTTGAAGACAGAGCATTGTTCTCTCTTGGCTTTGTTTCACTTTGGGACACGCGTTTGTGCTGCGCTCCCAGAGCAGATGCTGTGTGGGGCTGCTTCGGGCAGAGTGTGAGCAAATGTGCTTCTATGGGCATAAAAGGAGCCGTGAAAACACGAGTGGCAGGGACATCCCAGCACAGTGACTGCTTCTGCATGTGTGCTGTGCTCGGTGTCCTCCCTCTGGAGATGCGGCGGTGGTTTAGGTGATGGGCAGTGGGTGTTCCACTAAGGAGACCCCTCCCAGTGCTGTAATCTGTCTCCAGATCACTCCATCCTGCCCTGGTCCCAGGTGATGACTGACTCATTATTCTGAGTTGCTTTGATTCACTCTCAGAAAACCCTTCAGCTCTCCTGGGTATCGTCCCAGGCTGTGCTTAAAAACCTGCTGAGCACAAGGGAAGGGCTGGATGGCACCCAGGAGCGAGAAGGTGCAGAGACAAGGTCCTCTCCCCAGTGTGAGCAGGCTGTGGAGGTGACTAGGGTGTCTTGTGCCACTTCACCCCAAGTCTCCATCAGTTGACTTTGATTTATGTGGGTGGGAAAGTACCCACGAGTGTGGGGCAGCAGTAACTGTCAGTGTCAGACAACTGGTGGGGGGGAATCCTCATCAGAGCCACTCTGTTGGTGTGTGAAGTCGTGGCTTTGGGAGCTCAGAGCCAAACAGAGCAGCAGGATTCTTGTGTAGTGGGAAAGGAGAAACCTTTAGGTTTGCCTTCAGTAAAGATATTTATGTTTGGTAACCCTGCCGTGTTTGCTGTGGGTTTGGCTCCCAGCGCACGCACCGAGTGTGTACCAAGGTTGCTGTCACCCTGCGGCACAAACACTCCCTGGGAGCTGGGTGTGTTGCAGGGAGGGACAACCCAGGAGCCACCAACAGCGTGAGGGCTCGGACCACCCTGTCCCCCGTGTGAATCTCCAGCCCTGAAACACCAGCAGCTGTGTGGGACCCTGGGGCTTAGCAGGGGGGGACCGGCTGGCACCTCCAGGGTGTGATTGTCCTTTGGGAGCGTTTTGCTGGAGGAGAAGCAGACAAAGAGCCGTGTTCTGGCAGGTGCCAGCATGGGTGAGGCACGGCACACGTGGCACCGTGGGTTGGAGCCCACGCTTGGCTGCCTGTGGGAGGGCAGCGTGTGGGGGGGAGACACGACCTGTTCTCCCTTGAGAGCACTTGGGCCACCTGAGTTACGGATCCACCCCTTGGTGTTGGTCTGGGTTTGCTTGGTTTTGATCTTCAAGTGGTTTGTTCTTAGCACTGATGGAAAACATTAACAAACAAGCAAAATCTCTTACTGCTGATTTCTGAAGTTTATCCTATTCTCAAACCCTGGTTCCTTCAGAGGACCCTGTTGAGGACAGAAACCCTCAGCAACTCGGCGCAGGTTCTTTGTGGTGTTTCTAACTCATTCCCATCACACCCCTGGCAGACCCAAGGCCCCTTTTTGGGGAGGCACAAGCGAGTGTCTCTGGTAGAAGGTCCTCCCAAAACCACCCTGGAGCCGGGCTTTAATGTCCTGCCCTGGAGAGACCTTACACCCATGGGCAATATGTGGGGCTGGAGTTGCATCACTGGGGCTGCAGCCCTGGAGAACAGAGTTTCTGGGTTTATCCCTTCAATAAAAGTCCCAATGTTTTTTTATTATAGTGGCACTGCCTGAACAAGACTCCCAGATCCCCCTGGCTCCTTCCTCATGTGTTTGCTCATTCCCATGTGATGGCAGAGGGTCACCTTCCTGGGTGCTTCCTCCATGCATAGACTCTGTTACAGAAATCACTGTGTTTAAACTACACCCTTTTCCTTATGGACATCCTGATTTTGCAGTAGATTCTCTCATGGATCCATACAGAACAAAGCAGGTAGGACCCTTTCTCAAAGACCCAACCAGAGACCTGACCCACAAGCAGTCTGTGGCATGTTTGGTGTCAATGGCTTGGCATGGTTGTGAGGTAGGAGAACTTGTTTTGAGGTGTGTTAAACATTATTCCCTGAAACACGAGCTTTGGACCTGACAGGCATCACGATACTGATTGCCAAGCTGCTGCGATGCCGATGCTGTATCTCAGATTCATGAGCTCTCAGAGCACAGCTGCATTTCACACCCTCAGTCACCTCCATGGCTAGCACAGAGTGCTAACATGAAGAGACTGCCAAAATAATGTGAAGCAAACCAGAATCTAAAGCTAGGAATTGGCTGTGAGACCATTTATGAACAGCTTATCCTCTGAGGACACCACAACCCGGTTAAAATCAGTGTTGGGGGAGAAATCCATCAGACATCTAGACAGCATTGAATAGAGGAGAGGAAAATACATCTGCCCTGGGCCAAGCTGAAGGCCTGTTAGGCCAAAAGTGTTTCTGGGGCTGCAGGGTGGCTGTTGAGGGAAGCAGATCACAACAGGCAAGGGCACGGAGATGCCTCCTTGGAGGTGCTGGTTGAGCTTCTGGTTGACTTTCTGTTGGGTCTGGCAGCTTCAGTGGCTGCAGCAGGAGCCTGATGCTCCATGAATGCCACATCATCTTGCACAGGTCTTAAAAACTGACAGGATAAATGCATGCTGAGGGGCAAAATAAACTTGTCCTGTGTCAGAGCTGTGCAGCTAATGTGTGCTGTGCTCAGAAATACCTCCTGTTGTTTGCTCTGAGCTGAGTCACGGCNACTGCCTGAGAAACCTTACCCATCTGGTCAGCAGCTGGTTGCCACATCACACCAGCATCCACGGGGAGATGGAGGATATGGGGAGATTTTGGACCACAGGAGGTTCTGCACTGAT
>VXBZ01005418.1:45606-56139 GCA_013399135.1 Heliornis fulica
GTTGTCTTCCTCTGGACCCACTCCAGGACCTCCATGTCCTTCTTGTAGCAAGGTCTGTGGTGACACTCACGGCCATGACTGGTGCAGGAGGGATAACCCCATCCCCCTCAGGGATGCCTGGCATGTGGAGAGCCAGCATGGACCGAAGCCCTGGTACTGCTTGGAGATACTGAGTGTGAAGGTTTTCTCTTCACTCCTGCTCTCCATACAGCAGTGGTGGCTCTCTGGAGGTTGCTGTGGGACACAGCCCAGTGATGAGCCTGCTGGACGTGTGGCCCCACAAGTCCCTGGAACCTCACGGAGTTGATGTTCTTCCGAGTGCCCCCTCCCACCTCCCCCCAGCCCGTGGAGGTTTTTGCAGGTCTGTTTGCTGCTGCTGGAAGGTGGGAAGGATGACAATGATGTTCTCAACTTTCCAGTAAAAGTACAACTGAAAAAGTGAATCACAGCTTCCCCTCTGGAGCTCCTCAAGGACTAATAGAGAGGAAAGCCGGCAGCTTTCCAGAGCCTGGATACACAACGATGGCTTCAGCCGAGAGGAATGAAGGAGGAGAAATCCTGCAGCTTCTCCTTCGTGTACCCTGGAGGAGCTGGCTCCATGGGGATGCTGAGCTGAGCTCCTCTGAAGCCTTGCCCACCTTGCAGAGCAGGTGAAGGCCCTACAGCAGGTTGCAGAGATGGATCCATCATTACGGTTATCACAGCGGGATCTGCAATCCTGGGGGTGTAGAGGCATCAGCTCTGCTGTCTTCTACACCCAGTTCAGCTCTGGGAAGACTCGTGGTCATGTTGGTGATAAAAACCAGCAGTGACAGAAGTGATGTCCTATCACAAGAGGTTCAGGACATAGGCAGGAACCTGGAGTCACTCCTCCCCCCAGAAAGGACTACATGGATTGGGGTGAAATCCATCGGTGGGGTTGTTGGGGAGGTCTGGGTGGCTGTCACCCACTCTGACCTACATGGTGGCACAACAGCAGGCAGCAGCATCCCAGTCCAGGCTGGTGCTTGCCCAAGTGTTCAATATTAGTTCATCAGGGGACAGAGAAATTCAGGGAATTCCTGTGACTTCCCGTTTGCAGAGCTGCTCCTGCGAGCACGACTTGCCGATCGTTACCAGGTGAAAAAACACTCTGGTAACGTGTGAGCACATGCAAGTCATCCCCTCGAGAGGGATGCTGAGTCTTTTGGAAAATAAACCGTGGGATAAAAGGTGTCTGCAGCTTTGTTTTGTTAGTTGAGTCTTGTGAGCGGGTCTGTTCCCACGTCGAAGACCCCGCCGTAACCCAGGCCAGGTTGTTTCCCGTCCTAGCAGCCGCTGGACCGGAGCAGGGTGTTGTCAGGGCAGGGTAATGGTTTCCACATCGCTGACTCTAATCCCTACACCACATCTGAAAACGTTTGTCCTGTCCCTGAGCTGTAAATTAAACGACTTGGAACATTGGAGCGCCCGGTCTGGGCTCTCCCCCGCCACGTTAGAGAAGCACCGTTGGTTTTTGCTGTGGCCCAGACACAAAGCTCTGAGTGGTGGTAGCCTGGACCCACTGCCAGGGTGCTGGGGGTGGCTGTGACTAGTTTCTGAGAGGTTTAATTAGAGGCTGAGGCTCAGTGAGACAGGCTGGTGTAGGCCAAGATTTGGTGGAGCCTTGAGCTTGATCAACAACTTGAGCTTCTATGAGTCCCTGCAAGGAGGGTGCAGAGAGGTGGGGTCCGTTTCTTCTCGAAGGTAACAAGTGACAGGACCAGAGGAAATGGTCACAAACTGCCCCAGGGGAGATTGAGGGTGGGAATGAGAAGAATTTCCCCCCTGAAAGGGTTGTCAGGTGTTGGGACAGGCTGCCCAGGGCAGTGGTGGAGTCCCCATCCCTGGAGGGATTGGAAAGGCCAAGAGATGAGGTGCTGCAGGACATGGGCTGGAGGTGGCCTGGGCAGGGTCAGGCTGGGGTTGGACTCAATGGTATCTTCTGTCTTTTCCTGCACAAGTGATTCTATGATCATTAAAAGCACTGACAATGAAGGGGCTTTTTATGTGCTAACCCAAGTCTGGCCCTGTCTTTCATGAAGTGTCTATAATGATTTTTCAGCCAACGATCTGCTTTCTGATGCAGTTGGCTGATAATTTCAGGGCTATGGGGAGCTGGGGTGCTCCAGCTAGAAGGTGCTGACAGGGCTGGTGACCAAGTGCTGTAGCTTCACACAGAGCAGATTCACAGCTCTTATCTTCTGCAGACAGAATCACTTTCTGACTCTTGGTTCTTATTCCCTGGCAAATTGAAGTCTTCAGGGATCCTTTCAGCTGTGTTTGGCATGTGGGATCCAGAGCTGGGCGCCGGGAATCTCATAACAGCCCTTTCCCTGTGGCAATGAGAATATATAATTCAGGTCTCTGCCAGTGTAATTGGGTGTTTTCATTGTTCTGGGTCTCCAGATGAAATTCCTAATGTGGAAGCAATATCCACAGCACTGGATTGTGGCAGAGAGGGAGTTGGGATTGCTGGGAATGCTGCTGTTACTGGAAAGGACTCTTTCCTTTGTCCCACCAAAACCAGTTGGGGAGACCAGCTTAAAAAGAAGGGTTCCAGCCTGAAAAAAATGAAATTATTGTGGTAAAAATTATTAACTGGTACAAGATGCCCAACTATGAGAGAGAGGAGGTTTGTCCCTGTTGAAAGAGCTGTGAAGGAAATAACGAGCAGTGATTTGGAACTGAACAAAGCTGAAATCCTCAGGGGATGGATCCAAAGTGTGTTAAAGCCAGTGGGAGTCTTTGCTTTTGAGAGGTTTTTGGATCAGACCCTGAGCTTGGAAAAGGAGGTTTGTATGCTGACAGCTTTAGATGCAAAATACCAAAGGTTATAAATAAAACCCCCCTCGAGGATTCCTGGCCTCAAACCATGCTCCTTATTTTTCAAACTTGGACTCTGCTGATGATTAAACCAAAGCTGAGTGTGGCACAGGGCAGGGGCCAGAGTCCAGCGAAGGATGCTCGGCTGCGCTGCGTGGTCCTATCAGAACAAGTCTTCTTCACACCCCACTGTGGCCTCTATGGGGAAGAAATGATCAGACACATGGTCAATCTTAGGGCAGGGACAGTGTCTTGCTCTGCCTCAGCAGAACTGAGGATGTTTTTGTGGCTGGAAACAGCGTTTTTAGGGCTTTTTCTATCCAGCACCTGAGTTGAAAGAGTCAAGGTGATTCATACAGGGTTGCACAGGTCTTGTGCCTGAAAGGTATTTGCACTACATGGACCAGATGGGGAATGGAATAAATAAATCAACATATATACACACACATAACCTGGATACATTTCACCAGGACCAGCAGAGAGGGGCAGAGCTGGGAGTGTGTGACAGCGAGAGCCACCGCACGCCTGGCTGCCCGTCTCTTGCTGCTTGTACCTCGAGCTCCAGCTCAGTGTGGGGTTTGTAGCTCAGGGGAATTGAGCTTTGTGGGTTTAATATCAGGAACTGGCATCTTCTCTGTTTACCCTGGTGCTATTTCCAAGGATAATTTTGGACAAACACACATATATATATTAATTCCCTCGCCGGCCTTTATACTATATTTGTGTTTGTGCTTTGAGATTAATTTTTTAATTAAGAAGTCTGGGCTGTTTATTTTTTTTTTTCTTTGGGGGTTTGGGTTGTTTTTAAAGCAATTCACAGTGAGTTTACTTAACTTCCTCTTGCAGAGCTGAAGGGAAGACCTGGCCAGCCCCTGTTCTGGAAGATGGCAAGGCTCAAGCCTACCGGATCAACATTGAGCCTGAACCGCAGGTAGGGCAGCAGCAGCCCCACACGCAGCCTGGTCTTCCAGCTCGCTCCTCTGAGGAGAGGAGATCCATGTCTGGGAAGCTCCCTGCTCTCTTGCAGCCTTTCCAGAGGTGAAGGGGTTGCTGGTGTGCTTTTACACCGTTAAGGTCATGCTGTGCTTTCCTTGGGTGGGTAAAGCCCAGGCTGCTGTGGGCAACCAGGTCCATGAGCTGATCTGGCTTAATCCTGGCTCTGTAGCCACCCCCCTGCCCAAGCCAGACTTTGCTCCATCAGCTTCTCAGTGCCATGAGGGGGGTGGGAGAGGGGCACCTGGCCCCAGATGCCCTGGAGGCCAATGCCCAGGCTTGTGGTCAGCGCTGGTTTTGGTGACCCATCCAGAGGGGGGTGCCTGGTGGCTGCCCTGCACCCAGAGCACAGCAGGCCCTGGTCTGTCTGCACCTGCCTTGGCTGACAGGCCTCGGTCTCGGCCGCTTCCAGACCCCACCACACCTCCTAACCCCACGGCAGTGACTCACTTCACGTGGAGGATTAGCTTTCTATGGTCTCTTATTTATTATTTTTTCCCCCTCTGCCTCACTCCTTTCTCTTCCTTCTCTCTCTTTTGCAGCTTGTCTCTTCCCTCTGTCTCCAGCTCTTTCCCCCAGACCCTCCTGCCAGCGCCCTGCCTGCATCCTGCNGACCCTCCTGCCAGCACCCTGCCTGCCTCCTGCGCCTGCCCACCCCCCCAGCCCCGCTGCCCCCGCGGCGGACGGGAGGTGGATGGAGCTGAACTGATTCTCCATCTTCCACACCCATCTCCTGACTAACAGCTTGTTAGCACGGTCAAACGTGCCTCTCCTCCTCCTCTGGCCCCTTGAAGGGGATGGTGTCTCACTGCTCCTTTCTGCCTCTGACTGCTGGGATTTTGGATGTGCTGCCTCCTCAAGAGGAGGGGATGAAACAGGGGGAGCTCGGGCTGCTTTGCTCCTCCTCAGATGGGTGCTGAGCTGATGCACAGGCTGCAGACTTTCCTGGGGCACACGAGGCAATGACTGGCAGGACTGACACCTCCTGAGACATCACTGCTGCAGGGTGGGCATCCCCTCCCAGAGCAGCAGCCCCAGAGATGCTGGGGAGCTTCGGAGAGCAGAAGTGAGTCAGTTCAAGGAGGACAAAAGCCAGTCCTGCTGTTGCCACAGCAATGCAGGAACACTTGTGCTGGTGCTGAGTGGTCAAATATTGTTCACATGGTTCCCCTCTCCCCAGAGGTGTTATGGGCTGGTTTGTGAAAGCCTCTTCTCCAGTGCTTGTGAAGTGCCGATGCTGTTGGCTTGGCTCTGCCGCTTGTTCCAGGAGGGGACTCTTTGAGTGTCCTAACGGGGGTCCCAGGGACCCCCCAGCCCTCCCTTGGCTCAGTCCAGAAGGAAAACAAGACTTTCAAGGGTGGAAGAGGCTGGAATGATGCTACAAGGGGTGGTGCTGATCTCCTTTCCCTTCAGCAAGGAGCTGGGAGGGAGCACTGGCAGCAGAGCCTCACCATGAGGGGTTCTCCAAACCCCCCCGAGGAGCAGACCTGTGCAGTGACACCGTGATGCTCTTGGCCACTGCAGTGTCTGGAATTTGCATTTTGCATCCCTGCTCAGGGACAGTGGGGTGGGTTTGCCATGCTGCTGTTCTGCAGTGCCCACAGATGTGGGCACTGCAGAACAGCAGCATGGCAAACCCACCCTGGTGTCACCCACGAGTGACTCGTGGGTCGGTCTGTCTGTCTTCCCCTCACTGACTGAGGGAGCAGGGTGATCCGTGTGCTTGGGCTTTGAGCTCTGGCCATGTTTGCTTCATTAATCAATTACAGCAATCTTTTTTTTGACAGATACTTTTTCTTAATAGACTTTGATGTGCCCAAAACCTTATGAATAATATTAAATGAAGACCAAATGTGCCGCAGTCCCGCTGCCAGATACAACATTTCTGAGGTTTAATGCGGATTGGATTTGAGTCTGACTATTAATATGTGTTACATATGGATCTTTTTAAAAATTAGACAGTTACATAGACTATAATAAGGGGAGGAGGGATGGATTTTCCTGAATCCAGACCTACACTGAAATGCCCTAAACCTGGGGAGGACTTGGTGGGTAAAACGGGTGGTTTGTCCAAGGCACAGATGTGTGAGCGAGAACACGGAGGTGAAACCAGCAGGTTCCTGCTCTTGCTGGTTTTCAGTGGCCATATCTCCACATTGTCTTGTTTAATGGCTTTCCTGGTCTCCCAGAGAGGGGCTGGAGGAGGTGCCACACGTGTCTTAGGTGTATTCTTGCACCCTTGATGCGCTGGTTGACTCTTCTCCCTCCCCAAACCTCAGCGGGGCTCGGGCCGTGTGCCAGAAGCTGTCCTAACCCCCATGTCACCACACACAGCTTCTGACTAGGGTGATGCTGAGGGTCATGGTTGGCACCCAAGAGTGCCACAGACCTTGGAGTGGGCATCCCATCCCCAGTGGTGGCTGGAGTCCCCTGCAGAGCAGTGTCTGTGGCTGCAGTCATTCAGCCCCTGTAGCAAAGGCTGGAAAGGAATAACTTGGCTCAAAACATGCAACCTCTAGGTGCACTTCCTCACATCTGGAAAAAAGCATCTGCTTTGACAGAGGAAAAAAATCTGCTGGAATTCTGCCCTTGAATCACAGGAATAGTTTTGGGGTTGTCCTCAAAAGGGCTTTGAGAGTCTTGTCCCCAGTGCCCTTTCCAGTAACGTGGAGCACACATCTCCTTCCTTCAGGTTTTGTTCTATCACCTTTTACATCAGCCTGGGCAAAGGTGTCTTGAAAGTCTTTTGTGCCTACAGTACATCTTGCTGGACATCATCTGTGCAAGTTTTCAGAAAACATGAACCCTACAAGTACATTTCAGTTTGGGTGAGGCCTTTGGAGGGCAGTGAGACTCGTGGTTATCTTCTATGCAAGAGCTTGGGAGGTGAGGGCCATCTGCTGAGCTCTCCTCTCTCAACCTGGTGTGGTCTGTCAGCTGAGCCCTGTGGAAAGCCCCACTCAGAGACCACAGATGTCATCAATCCTCCTTATTGAAACCCTGATTGGTGCCACGACTGCAGGGAGTAACTGCCCTTACAACACAAGAAGTGGGTGAGTTGCTGGTCTGTGATGAGCAGAAGTGACACTGAGCAGGAGGTTAGTGACTCACTTTTGTGAAATTACTTCTTTTTCTTTTTTTAAATAGACCCTGGTTGTCAGTCTGTTGCACTATACAAGTCTGTCCTTAATGGCAAGGGTTTTATAGAGGCAGCAAATTCAGGGGCATCCAAACCTGCCCCCAAATAACGACAGTATCGTGGTCCCCATCAGGACCCATGGTGTTACATGAAGTCAGGAGTCCCCTGACACAGATGTGACATCACTGCTGATGTGTTGGGATCTCCAGTCTTGCTTCACTGCCAGACTGGCACTGGTGTTGCTGTGTCCCTGCACGTCCCTCCCTGAAGGTGGGGGACATCCCAATCCATCACTTTGGGAAAGTCCCACTGTCTTTGCTGCTTGTAGCCTGAGCTCACCAGTCAAAACATGGGTGCTAATAAAAGGAGAGGGTGTTTGTTCCCATGACAGTTCCTGTGCCAGAAGGGGCAGCTTTCTGGCCAGGGCAGGGGGCTGGAAACTGTGGGGCAGAGCCCCCTCTGTGCTGATGGGCAGCAGTCAGGTGTCTGGGTGTGAGTGAACGGCAGCACCACTCAAACTGGCAGCGTGTGGTGCAAGGCTGGGTTTCCTCCAGCCACCTGGAGAGGGAGAGGCACTTCCCATGGGCACTCATCCACCCCATCCCCATGGCAATGGCATCCTGGTGCCTCCCAGCTGGCAGAGCAGCACCCTCATCATTCTCGGGGAGGGATGGGGATGGGGAGTCTGTACTCTTGGTCCGGTCCCCTGTGGGCAGCGTGGGCTCTGCAGCATCATTCCCAGGAGCTTTTCATACCTGCCCTGCCCTCAGAAAGAGTCTCTTTGTGATAGTGTCAGTGCACTATACTGCTGATCATTCATGCTCCTGATTAAAAACATTTTAAAGAAATAAATAAATCTTATGTTGGCTTCAGGTGGAAGTCTGAGCCACGGGTGTCCCAGCTCTGGGCACCTGGGGACAGCAGTGGTGGCCGGCAGCGGATCAGGGAGGATGGTCCTGTGTTAACTTGTCCCTTAGCACTGATTTAAACAGCTCTAAAAATCTGTTTAATATCCTAGTGTTGATTTATTTTTGCCTCAGTGGATTATCATGACTGCTTTTTGCTAAGGATGAATGATTCTCCTTTGATTCATTGGCTCCTCGTGTTGCTTTAAGTTCTCCCATGCTGGTGTTGTGCAGGAAACATCCTTACCCATGTTTGAAACACAAATGGCATCAACTGAGCTTCTGAGAGCTGGGGCTTCAAGCCACCTCGCTGGAGAAGTGGAATTTCCTTTCCCAAGGTGACCAACCTTCCTCCTCCCACCGTCACCACGGTGGGATGCGCTGTGGCTGCCCCCAGCAAGGCTCCTGCTGGGACCCTCAGCTCCAGCACCCAGCCACGGGCACCGCCAGGCAGCGGAGGGAAGGGGAAAACAGCCTCATGCTTTGGGGAAAACAGAGGATGAGCTAATGCCCTGGCACAGGAGCAGGTTCCCATCACGAGGGAGCTCCCAGCGGGGTGTTTGTGGGGTGATTTAATAACAGAAACGTGCTGGATCCTGACGGGCGCTGCGGGGCGGCGTCTCACGGACAGAGTCGGGGGCTCTGCACCACCCACATCTGTGGTGTCTCTGGGAGAAGAGGCTGCACACAAGTTGGTGGACACTCCTGGTCATTTTTCCTGTGAAAAAGCAAAGGACTTTTGCCAGTACCACTGTAAGTGTCAGGCTGCTGTAGTTGTAAACTTTACCTGAAATCCCTTTTATCTCTCTCTATAAATCAGGATCTTCAAGTGAGCTTCCAGAATCCTGGTATATGAAAAGTGAGGAGGCAAAAAAATGAGGGTAAAGAAAAAAAAATGGGAATGGAAACTTCCAAATGGTGTTTTTGTCTGTCCAGGTAGCTGGAATAGTTCTTGTTGAAGAGAACAACTGAACAGGAGCTACACTGAAGTAGTGCTGCTGTGGGCTGGGTCAGGACAAACCAGAAAGCGCTGCTGGATAAGAGCTGAGGCAGATAAATACCGTGTGATTTACTTGATAGCATCGGTTTCAGTGCTGGCTCTGTTCACATGGGGTGGGGGGGTGATGCTGTGGTCCCCCCAGGCTCCTTGCAGCCAGCCAGGAGGCACAGGACAGACAGACTGCCAGCACAGCGGGGGAAGGGGATGGGGTGAGGGCTGGGAGCAGCTCCCAAAAGAGATGTTTGGATAAGCTGTGCTAAGATTGTAATATTTGTGTAGCTGCAGCTTAGCTTGTTGCCACTGATGGGTTTTTCCTCTCAATTAGCTGCTGGTAATGGTTATGGAAATGAAATTAGGAAGTGTCATATGGTAACACCTGAAAATGCAACAATTCCCCCACCTGGGAGCAGAGGAGAGAGACAACAAGCTGCAAAGGATGGAATAGGACATTGTCAGTGTGAAGCTCATGAGGTTTGTTCCTTAACCCCAACACTGTGTGCTGAGAAATGTGGCATCAAGTGGTGGCAGGGTCAGGCCCTGTGCTGGGAACGGCTCCATCCTCCCTGGGAGGAGCGGGAGCAGGTGGGACACCAGCGTGGACACTCGGTGTGATGGCTTGGGGTCCCTCCAACTGGGGTGGGGGTTGTTGCCTGTCAGTGGGAGGGGGTGACCCAACATGGGCAGCTTGAGGCTGGGCACTGGCAGGACCCATCAGCCCAGTGTGCTGCTCTCCTGTGCCGTAGCTCTCTGCTCCTGGGCTGGAAAGGTGACGCTGGGAAGAGGGAAGAAAATCCCTTCTAGGGTTTAGGCTGTTGTGGAGTGTAGCTGTGGCTTGACCTGGCAGGAGGACACTGCTGGGGGGCTGCAGAGGGGATGTTGGGGCTCTTTACTCAGGGCTGTTGTATGGCAAACACCCCCTGAGGCTTCCCTGATGTTCCTTTGCTATTAAGTTTTCCTGCATGGATGGAAGCTAAATACTGCTTACAGGATGCCTAGAAATTCCTTTATACTTGAGCTTCTCCACTTAGACTTATAAAGTCACCTATCACCAATATTCCTCTGTTCCCACGTGAAACTGTGGCTGTGGGTGCTGGGGAGGCGCCAGCCTGGGCTGTAACATGAGTTTCTTGAGCTGGGGGGTTGGACTGGATGATCTTTTGAGGTCTCTGTGACTCTGTGACTCTTGCACTGCTGCCACACTGTGATTCCTGTCCTGTCTAAACACATCTGAGTGCCTCATGCACAAGGGCTTTGTCTGCAGAGCTCTGCCCAGAGGTGTTTGGAGAAGGCAGCCAGCCTGTCCCTGCCCTCCCCTTGAGCGAGCACATGACCCCCCAGTTCCCCTGCCTTATTTTAATTTATTTTTACTTTAAATAAACTGTTCATCAAACAGCTACACCGGCACAAAGCCCTCCTCTGTCTGCTTGCTAGCCACCCCCTTGCAGCCCCGGTGTTAAACGCCTGCCCTCTGTTCTGCAGCAGGCAACATAAATGGAAACACATTTTCACCGTTCCTGCCGGCCTTGGGAACTCTTTTGCCGTTGCCGTGGGTGTTTCAGAGCCCTCCGGGGCCCAGGTCGCTTGAGGGATGCTGGCGGCGCAGCTCGGGTCCCTCTTGAGCCCTTTGTCACAGGAGATGCTGTGGCTTCGCC
>VXBZ01005418.1:56159-70827 GCA_013399135.1 Heliornis fulica
GGGGGGGGTGGAGCTGTGCCAGCAGCCCCTCGCTGGTGGCCGGCAGGGTGGGCACACCGAGGTGGAAGGGTGCTTGCCCTTGAGGAAGGGTCTGGGTGGCTTAATTCTCCATCTGCCCCTGGGTTGGGGGTGTGTTATCCTCGAGAATAAAATAAGAAATATTTTTAGGGTAGGAAACACTCTAGGTCTGTGTTTGCACAGACCTAGAGTGTTTCCTACCCTAAAAATATTTCTTATTAAAAATCACTTTTAAAAATAACACCTCATTTTGTACCCCAGAGCTGCATCTCCTGAACATGCTCCCTCAGGAAGGGGCATGGGAATATCTCAACTTCCTCCTGGAAGTTGAGATATTCTCAGTTATCACTTAACACTGGGCAGAAACTTCCCCCTCCATGCAAAGGCATTTTGGGTGACTCCTGTCAAGGCTGCTGTCACCCCAAAAGAGACACGATCACCCTTCCACCTGGAGTCCCAGCTCCCAGAGTTGTGTCATTATGGGATGGCTCCTGCAAATCAAAGCTGGACTGTGGTAGGTAAAAGCATTGTGTGTGTGTGTGTTACCTGTGGGGATGGGGTGTTGTGGCTGGAAACTCACGGGAGATGCTGGGGTTGACCTCAGGCTGTTAAACAGAAAGCAGTGGAGACTTTCACATGGTGCTTTTGCTGGGGGGTGTAGGGGGGTGTGTGGGTGTATCAGCAGAAATTGCAGAGTGCAATGCAGAAATAGGTGCTGTACAATGAGCCTGGCTGCCAGGTTGGGACCACTGAGCAGAGCAAACCTCAGCAGTGCTCTCAGGGGCTGGACCTCTGCCTGCCTTGACATGACCCACGGGGGTTCTTCAGCCTCTCTGACACTCAGCATGAGGCCGTGGGGCTCGTTTTGAGCCCCTGTCCCAAGACCTTGGCTGCTGCAGATGAACAGCCACGGGCTCTCGGGCCAGGGGCTGTCCTGGGGACACAGGTGGAGTGGGGCTCAGCCAGGCACCAGGCTGAGTCATGTGCCACATGAACATCATCCATGGCCTTTTAACTGAGAGAACATCTGATTTTCTGATTATCTTTCGTTCCTGTGAATCCTCTGAGTTAACTAGTGGGATCAGACTTACCAGAGCATCTTAAAGCTGGGCTGCAAAAGTGGTGTCTCCACAGGACACCCGAGCTGTGCTCATGGGGAGATCTGTGTGTGGATGAGTGTAGCTTTCAAACTCCATCCTTCTCCCCCAGCGTGGGGACAGCCCTGGGCATAAGGGTTTGCCTCAAAGACCTCCTCAAAGGCAGCGAGCTGGAGAATCAACAACGGCCGCGGTGTAAACCTGTTGTTTGCATTCAAATGAGAGTGGTGCCGTCCATCCCATGGAGCTGCCCGGGGGGTGATAGTAAGATTTCCACTTCTGGGACTTCTGAGGCAGTTTTGTTAGAGAAAAAGCTCTGACTGTGCTGTTGAAAATCTGGGGGAGAGGGGGGAGAGGAGGGAGAGCTGTTGGTGCTCTCAGCTCCCTGGTGCCCTTTGGCTCTGCACAAGTCGGGTGCTGCGAGTGTTTGTAACGGAGACCAGGGCTGGCTGCCCTGCACTGGGGAGAGCTTCTTTTAGCAGTGATTAGGCCATAGAAGTATTTAATTTTGGGGTTTTCTGCCCTCTTAGGCCATAGAATTATTTAATTTTGGGGTTTTCTGCCCTCTTGCAGGTTTGACTAAAAAGCTGAAGGGATGAAAGCATCTCAGTTCATCTCCCCCAGCGGAACCGGGGCGCAGCACTAACGAGCAGGCAAGACCTGTCTCTGTACTGGTTACCTTCAGCACACCCCAGCCCTGGGCCACGCAGCCTCGGAGTGTGTTTGTGTTTCTGTTGAAATCTTCAACTTGCTTCTGTCAGTGCCCCCCTCTGTGTTTCCTGAAATCGGAACCGGGGTGTCCTGTGAAAAGCATTTGCGCTTCATTCCGCTGCTGATGGTGCCTCCGCCGGCGACATCCAGGCGTTGTGGTGTAGCTGGACCAGACACCTTCAGCTGATCCAGGGGAAAAGAGGTTTGTGAAGGAGCAGGGGTGGAACAGCTTCAATTTCTCACAGTGGAGCCTGTGAGAAATTGAATATGAGCTCGTAGAAGGAGGAAGGGAAAAAAAGCTCTCCCCAGTTCTGGTCCTTTGAGGATTTCCCAGGGTTAAATCCCAGCAGCCTGTTATTCAGCATCTTCTCCTTGAGTATGAAAGGAAAATCATTCCCTTCCTGCTCTGGGTGCTGTGTGGTGTGGTGGGGAAGCCACTCACCCAAAACCCAGTTAAATCCCCCTGTTCTCCTACTTAACAAGCAGTGGCACCCAAAAAATGCGCTTGAGGCATCGCGCTGGGTGATGCCGCTGGGTGAACACGGAGTTGATGGTGTCTGGCTGTGAGGGCCAGGGGGTCAGTGGAAGGAGATGAGGTCACTCAGGCCCCAGAGCCAACCCAACGGACCTCCTGGGTGATTGTGTCCTTAGAGCAGCTCGAGGGGAGGTGCTGCCACCTCCTACGTACACGTGGCTGCCCGAGGGAAACGCTCCCGTGTCACATCTTCCTCCTGCTGGCTCCTGTATATCCCAGTAGGTCCTGGGATATATACTGGGATATACAGTATATCCCAGTAGGTCCCTGGGATTTAAATACTGTGTTGGTGAGAGTACCCTGATCACGTAGGGGTAAAGCAGGGGCTGTGTGTGAACAATGCTGATGAGTGTGTCTAGAGGGGAGGAGAAGGAGGAGGAGGAGGAGGAGGAGGATTGATGGGCTGAGACCAAAGGGATGAGGTTCAGCAAGGACAAGGGTCAGAACTGGTGTGGCCAGCAGGGCTGGGAGGGGATGGTGCCCCTGGACTGGGCACTGGTGAGGCTGCACCTCGAGTGCTGCGTTCAGCTCTGGGCCCCTCACTGCATGAAGGACATGGAGGTCCTGGAGCGGGTCCAGAGGAGGGTGACCAGGCTGGGGAAGGGTCTGGAGAATAAACCTGCTGAGGAGTAGCTGAGGGAGCTGGGGGGGTTNCCCTGGGTGTATTGAACAGATGGGAGATGAGGTGCTCAGGGAGATGGGTCAGGAGAGGACAGGGGATGGTTGGACTCCAGGATCTTAAATGTCTTTTCCAACCTGTGATTCTGTTTCAATGAGGCCATGCCAGGGCTGGCCAAGGCAAGTGGTTGCTTTGCTGCAGGTCATCTTTTTTATTTTCTTTCAATTTGCTGTGGCTTGTTCACTCTAAATAATCCCTTTTCAACATCTCACACCTTCTGCTGGTGGGAAGGGACAGCCTGGATATCTCCAGCAAGGTGATGACCAGAGAAGGTGGGTCTGGCTGGGCATCACACTGCCCTCCTCCACTGCATCCACACACCAAACCCCAAAGCCCACCTGCTCCCAGGAACTGGGACTTCAAACATCTCCTTCCTAGCTCTGCTTGGTGTTTGTGTGGTGTGGGACAGCTGTGCCAGGCGGGTCTGCCAGGCATGGGGATCCAGGAGCTCCAAGTGCTGCATGGCTGGAGGTTGGTTACACTTCGGGATTGATGCTCCAAGCAGGCAAGAGTGAGAAAACAGGCTGTGAGTTCCTGTTTCATGGGCTGGAGGAGCTTCTCCTCGGTGAAGCTTGGCAGGCCAGCTCTCTGGGAAGGGTTTGCAAACCCTCCATTTAAGAGAAGCCATAAAAGGCAGGAAGAGAAGCCAGCAGAGGAAAGCAAATTAGGTCCCGAGGGGCGTGGGGGGGGTTGTGGATTTTTTTCTGATCTTGAATTTGGGAACTGGAAAGAAATCCAGCTGGTTCTAGGTTCCTGAGAATGAAGGCATGAGTGGTTTGCACAATGCAAAGCCTTTGAGAGGTCTCCTGGGAAAATGCTGAAGCCTTTGAGATGATGAAAAGGAGATGGAGCTCAGTCCCAGGAACAGCTTTCTGTGCATCAGGGAAGTTGTGTAGCAGAGAAACCGAGGCAGAGACTGGTGTGTTCTCAGAGGGGGGGGATTCTCTTGGTGTTTCCCACAAAGCCATTAGCTGCCCTGGACATGAAGCACAGCTCCCCAAAGCCTGCAAAGAGCTCGATGGAAAAGGTTGAGGGACATCCATTGCTTCACCTCCGTGGTCTTGGTCTGGCGGGTGTCAGGAGGAGCTCGCTGAGCCCTGTGGATGCTGCTGGGTCACCTGTGGCTTTATAACACGGCTGAGCAGACTGTGGCTGAGCTGCCACCACCATGAGCATCCTCATCCCACAGGGACTGGCAGCTGGAGCCAACTGGGAGCACTGGGCAGCTCTGCAGTGCAGAAACACCCCGTCTCCATCACACCTTTTGGACAGTGCCCAAGCAACACGTTGCAGCTCTGCAGCAACACTCTGGAAGCACAAATTGCTGAGCTTAACAGGACCCAGCAGCTGATGCTTCACGAGCAACTTAGGGTTAAAGCAAGTCCCTGGAGATTATGGTCTGTGATGGGGGAGGTTCTCACTTCAGGAACAGCCACCAGCCCCGTGTTCCCCAGCAAGGAGCCTCCAGGTGATGGAGGAGCTCCTGGGTCAAGAGCAGAGGACCTGCCTTGTGCTCTGCATGCAGAGACTCCACCCAGTGTGTGCCTGGCCCCCATGCACAGATAGATAACTCTGTAGCTCCCAACAGCCAGCATGGGACATTGCTTCTGCCCCCTGAAATGTTTATGATCCTTCCTTCCCTCTCTGGTCACAGCTGAAAGTGTTTTCTTTCCTTCCCTTGAAATAACAATGTAAATCTGAGAGCTGGAAACCCACTGCCCAGCTGTAACTTCTTTTTTTTTTTTTTCTAAGAATATAAATTGGGGAACAAGTTAAAATGATATTATTCCTGGCAGTGAAATTCCTTTTTTAATAGACAATTTGAAGTTATTATGTTGGAAGCAGCTTTCCCCACATGTGTGCACATGCCTGGTGAGGAAGGAGCCATAAGGGCTTGGGGGGGGCTGCTGGGGCTGTCGAGGTGACGGGGACGCCAGCAACTGGCTGGAGCTGCAGTTTTTCAGCTGGGGGCAGGAAAAACACCCTCAAAGGCACCGTCTCACAGTTGCTAATTAAGCCTGGTTTTTATCAATGGGAGTTTTGCCTCAGAAAGGCCTGAAGGATTGGACTTCCAAGATCTTTTCCTAGCAGGGTCTGGTTTTTATTTCTCTAAGCTGCTCGTTTTTACAAGGCTTGGGAGCACCAGCGTTTTCTGCTCTGCACCAGTGATGGACATTCGTTTCCAATTAGTATTTATTGGATTATTTTAGTCAAAGGCAAAGCTTTGTGTTACAGCCCCACAACACACACTTTGCTGTTTGCTCACAGGATGGTCTTTTCTTTTTCTCCTCACTTTTCCATCACCTTCAGTCTACTGAAAACCTGGAGCAAAGCGGCCTCGCCGGGGATCTGCCCTGAGACAGATTAAACCAGATTCAGTGGATTACCCCCGTTCTTAGACAAGCTCCTGTGCCTGCCATCACTGCAGGCATGTTCCTGACTCACATGGCACAGCTGGCACGTGTCTGTCTGCCTCTCCAACGCTTTTTTCCAGAGCTGGAATTAGCCCCATCTCTGGGGAAGGAGCTGCTGGACCCACCCAGGCTGGGTGTGAGTGGGTAAATCCTGTCCAGATTAGCAGTAGGTCCTGTTGGATTTATGGGTGTGCACGGGGCTGATTAACAGAGCTTTGGAAAAACACATAGGTAATGGTTTGTGCTGCTCAAATAATATGGAAAACTTGTGTTTTAATGGCACCTGAGTTCCTGACTTGAGGTCACAGGACAAAAAGGTTTCCGTAGTTTGCCTCGGGGTTTCAAAAGCCAATGAGAACATGGATACTAAGATAATCCCTTGACCAATGCACTGTGAATGACTGACTGTATTTTGGGGGGAAACCTCCCAAACACAGGGAGCTGTGTGGGTGAGGGTATCTGCCCACCTAATACCAGTGTTGGTACCATGCACACCTCAGGTCCTGCCCAGCCGGCCCGTAGCTGCAGAGCTTGGCTCCTCTGGGGCTTCATTAAGGTAAATTAGTGATGTCCCCAAAGTCAGGAGAGTGAGAAGCTTCTCAGTGTGGTGCCCCACAAGAGAAGCAGCAGACACATGGCCTTTACACTCCTGTGGAAGTAACAAATGTGCCTTTCCAGGAGGACAAACACAGAACACTTGGTAGTGGCTCACCGGGGGGGAGCAGGGAGGTTTGTTTGGTGGGACACCAAGGGAAGCTGCACAGATCCAGCCAGGTTTAACTGCAGGTCAAGCCAGAATTTTCCTCTCCCTGCTCCATATCTCTGTTTTCCATAGGACATATAAAAAATTACTGCAAACTGCACGTCCCAACCCAGCCTCTTTGTCTCATCCCAAGAACTATAAATCTCAGGGTTGGGTTGGTTTATTTCTGCTTTTTCTTCTTTCCCAGGACAACGGGCCAGCCCAGAGCAGGAGGTCTGTGCCCCATGGGTCAGGTGGCAGCCCCATGGACAACAAGCTGAACGTGCAGCACCACCACCCGACCCGGCTCTACGCCAACAGCAGCTCCGAGTCGGCTCTGCCGGGCCAGCTGAGCGGGCTCCACATCTCTCCTGTCCCAAGGTAGGGTGAGAGCAGAGCTCATGCTCTGAGGCCTGCTGTTCTTCATCAAAACCCGGTGTCAGGGGTGTGCCTGGAGGTGGTGATGCTCCCAAAGCCCCAGAGGTGCTCCCAGAACCCCAGAGATGATGTTCCCAGAGCCCAGAACCCCAGAGATGATGTTCCCAGAGCCCCAGAGATGCTCCCGGAGCCCCAGAGATGCTCCCAGAACCCCAGAGATGATGTTCCCAGAGCCCAGAACCCCAGAGATGATGTTCCCAGAGCCCCAGAGATGTTCCCAGAGCCCCAGAGGTGCCCCCGGAGCCCTGGAGATGCTGGGTTCAACCCCTGCTCTGTTAGTTCAGGGTAGAGGGGAGACAGAAAAAGAGAAAATGAGAAAAATAAGGGTTGTAGATGTGTGATTCTGACCTGAATTTAAGGTTGTGGTGCTGAAGGGTTGCTTGGCCAGTTATCCCAGTGAAGGTGCTGGGTTTGCACGATCCACTAAGACCCTTCTCTTCCCAATGGGAGTGGGTAGACTGTGGCATCAGATCTGGTCCCTGGGCTGGGCTTAATGCCAGCATATATCCAAGGCAGGAGAGAGGGTTATGTCCTCCTTGGAGCCAGGATCCCACCACCATGGACCCAGCAGCAAACGCTTGGCCTGGGAGCTGGAAGCATCCGCCGAGAAGAATTAACTGGGATGTTTATACATGTGAGATCTGCTTAATGCAGCTGTCTGGGAGGCTGGGAATAAATAATGCTCGTAGGAAGGAAAAAGAGGGGGTTGTGCAGCCAAGAATGGTTTGGGTGGATGACTCTGAGACAAGCCAGGTTGTGGGCTGTGGGCTGCAGTGCTCTCACACTGCTCCTGATTTATGTTCCTCCAGACTGGCAAAACACTCGGCAAGGAAGTAGCGTCCGTATCAAACACAAAGAGCTGAGCTCCTTTTCAGATCACTGGGAGCTCTGTGCCTGCTCAAATTCATATTTCAGCCACGCTGTGAGACAGTTTGTTCCCTCTGAGAGTTAATGCAGTTGGAAAGATGAGAACCACACCAAAAATATGGAGGAGAAACTGGTGGTATCTGTACGTGAGGCAGAGGAGGGAGATCAGCTCGGGTGTGTGAGCAGGATGGGGCAGACGAGTGTTCTCCTTGAACTGGGGTTTGATGGGGCTGGGTTGGGCAAACCCTGTCCTTTTTCATGAGTGAATGGGTGGGTGAGAGCTGCAGCAGCCCAGATGGGCACTCAGGGAGGGTTTGGGCTGGCTGGGAGATGTGGGGATGGGCCCTGAGCTGTCCCAGCAGCCCCAGGTCTGCCCCTGTCTCACGGCCACCGCGGAGGAAGCCGGTGGGACTGTCCTGGCAGTGCTCTGGTGGGATGACCAGCTGGGTCACTCCCAGAAAATGGAGTTGAGGCTTTTCTTTGAGAGTTATTATTTTTTAATTTGTTTAAAAGTGATTTTTAAAATTTTTAATAAAAAAAAACAGGAGTGACTATAATGCTGATGCAGAAAAATAAGTCAGACAATGGCTGGACTGTGTTAAGCTGTCTGGGGTGCAGGGATCTTGCTATTTTTATTGGCTTCCTAATGACCTTCATGACCTTCTCCTCAACAAAAAAGGAGAGGGAGCCCCTTCCCACTAAGCTGAGCTGGGCTTTGGTGCTCAGGAACCACAACAGCTCTTGAGCTGTCTCCCCTCAGCAGGACACTTAACCATGGACCAAACATATTTTTGATTCCCAGCTACACTTCCCGTGCTGTGATGTGCTGGATGAAGTGGAATAAAGGTTTAACTTCTGCTGTCAAAACCCAGTCATGCTGCATGGAGGCAAGGACCACCCTCAGGTCTGGGTGCTGAGGGCTGATGTGTACTTGGGGGGACATTCCTAGAATCATAGAATCACAGAATCCCTGGGGTTGGGAGAGTCCTTTAAGCACATCAAGTCCAACCCCAGCCTGACCCTGCCCAGGCCACCTCCAGCCCATGTCCTTCAGCACCTCATCTCTTGGCCTTTCCAACCCCTCCAGGGATGGGGACTCCACCACTGCCCTGGGCAGCCTGTCCCAACTCCTGACAGCCCTTCCAGTACAATCCCAGGCTCTGAGCAGTGGTGGTGGTGGGGTGGTTTTCTCATTAAAGCCGTGGGCTGTGTCTGGGAATCGGCTCTTCCAGTGCTGTCACCTACGGAAACGCTTCTCTCGGGGCGCTCGTGGACGGGTTGACGCGGGGTCGTGCCACCCACACTGGTACAAGGGGTGGGTGGATCCCCTGGTAATTAATTAAATCCATCAGTTTACCCCTTTTTTCAATACACTCCCTGTGTGGTGGAGCCATTTACAGCGCTTGAAGCAGCTGCCCTCTCCCCCAAAGGCATCTGGTGTCTGGGCCAGCCTGAGCTGTGTTGCTCAACCTGAGTCCAGCTGGGAGTGAGTTGAACTTCCCTGGTTCAGTGGCTGCTCCTGGGCCAGGCGAGTACCTCTGGGTGGAGAAACCCATGGGAGCAGGAAGGTGTCTGGGGGAGCCTGTGGGAACGTGGGGGCTTCAGCCCTCCCCAGTGAGCTGACAGGGGCTGTTTAGATGTGAAGAACATTGTTCTAATATCCAATCTAAATCTGCCTCTCTCTGTTTTAAAACCATCACCCCATTGTGACAGGACAAGGGGTGATGGTTTCAAAATAGAGGGAGGGAGATTTAAATTGGATATTAGAAAAAAAGTTCTTTGCTGTGAGAGTGGTGGAGCACTGGAACAGGTTGCCCAGGGAGGTGGTGGATGCCCCTGGATCCCTGGAGATGTTCAAGGCCAGGTTGGATGAGGCCCTGAGCAACGTGATCTAGTTGGGGGTGTCCCTGCTTCTTGCAGGGGGGTTGGACTGGATGACCTCTGGGAGTCCCTTCCAACTCTAATCATTCTGTGATTCTGTGACTTCAGCCTCTCTTGCTTTTTTTAACACAGCCTCGACTCCTTGAAGTCCCTCCCACGGAACAGAAATGGGATTGATGTGGAGTCAGATGTCTACAAGATGCTCCAGGACTATGAGAAGCCGGTTGCAGAGCCCAAGCAGTCGGGTTCCTTCCGGTACTTGCAGGGCATGCTGGAGGCTGGTGAGAACGGTAAGGAGGATCAGGCACAGGGTCCCCTGCCCCTCCCCTGTGTCACTGTGGGCCTCAGACCATCACCCAGCCCCTCTGTACCCCATTCCATGGCCACACACCCACCACCTTGCTGTCACGGGCTTAACCTTCTCCTTCCCTTGCTGAGGTCCAGATGCTTGAGAGGCTCTGAAGGTCCCATCTGCGATGGGGTGGGTTTGCAAACTCTTCTGCTCTGTCATCTTACCAGACATCACCTCGGTGCTGAGGCAGCTCAGCACCACATGGGAGGGTCTGACCCTGCAGCAGGTTTCAAATCAGGGGTTCAGATGCTCAGGTCAGTGTCTGGGGGCTTCCCCAAGTCTGGGGCTGCCTCCAGCACCGTGTGAAAGGAGGGTCTGCAAGGGGCTGCTGCGTGGCTGCTGTTTGCCTGGGGTGGTTTATGGCACAGAATGACCCACAGGGGTGTGTGACACCACCAGGGGAGAGCCACAGGCCTCTTTAAGTGAGTGGCATTTGCATAAGGACGTGGGATGAGCAGAGACAGAGATGAGGAGCTCTTGGCTTGCTTCTCAGGTCTGTCACAGCCTCCTGCCGGTGTCATTAAAGCAGGAAGGAGCCAGCCCTGAGCACTGAACAATAAGATCCCCAAACTGTCCCTTTCAGCTCCTCTTTATTTGCCTTTCAACCTGAAGTCCATTGGGGCTTTCATGCTCAAACTTTCAGGCTTCACTCTGCAATCATTAGGGCAAGACTCCTTGTTCTGCTTCCTTCCAAGAGCTCCATGTTCCAACCCTCTGGATCCAGAGCTCTGGATTCTGTGGGAAAACACCGACTGCTGCCAATCTCATCATGAAGCTGCGAGAGGCAGCGGCTCAGGCCCTGGTGCTTCACTTTCTGTGGGTATAAGAGGATGGGGAAGGATGTTCTTTGGCTAGAAGGGGATTGCTTCCTCCTTCACAAGAAGCAGAGGGACCACAGGTCACTTCTGGGCCCCTCACTCCAGGAAAGGTGCTGGAGAGTGTCCAGAGAAGGGTGATGGAGCTGGGGAAGGGTCTGGAGCACAAGTCCTACAAGGAGGCTGAGGGAGGTCTGGGGCTTCTTAGTCTGAAGAAGAGGAGGCTGAGGGGAGACCTTCTGTCTCTCTCCAAGTCCCTGCAAGGAGGGTGCAGAGAGGTGGGGTTGGTCTCTTCTCTCAGGTAACAAGTGACAGGACCAGAGGAAATGGTCCCAAACTGCCCCAGGGGAGATTGAGGTTGGACACCAGAAGAATTTCCCCCTGAAAGGGTTGTCAGGTGTTGGAACAGGCTGCCCAGGGCAGTGGTGGAGTCCCCATCCCTGGAGGGATTGGAAAGGCCAAGAGATGAGGTGCTGAAGGACATGGGCTAGAGGTGGCCTGGCCAGGGTCACCCTGGGGTTGGACTCCATGAGCTTAAAGGTCTCTTCCAACAGAAGGGATTCAGTGATTTGATGATTCTGACTCTGAGCATCATGTTTCTACCAGAGTGAGTCTTCTCAGTTGGCAAAGCCCTGGAAGCACTGGGCATAAATATTTACATCTCCTCCAAGGCTGGCAGGAAAACTGGACTTAATTACAAGTTCCAGATGTACCTCCCGGCCCCTTGCTGAGAACAACCGTGAGCAGCTTCTCGGTGAGGTGCCTGCTCAGCCCCGGGGCTCCTCGTTAGACAATGGGAAGTGACTGTGTTAATCCCAATTAATAACGCTGCTGCCCTTCCTCCCTTCTCTGTGCCAGGCAAAGGGAACAAAACTGAAGCTTTTCTGGTTTGCTGCTGCCTCCCCTCCTGTCCCACAGCCCTGGGGCGGGAGGAACCCAGCGCTGCCCTTCGGGAGGAGGGGAGAAAGAAAAGAGTGAGGGCTGGGGGAAGGGGAGGACAATTTGGTGCCACTGGGATTGTCCCAGCCAGTCCTGGGTGTCTGCTGACCGGTGGTGTCTGGGTGCCAGCCTGTCTCTGATGCTATCAGTGTGTATTGTGTGAGGGATGAGAGTCAGAGTGAAAAGCATCGCTCCTGGCAGGCTGCAATCCCCACCAGGGCTCCTGCCAGGCTGGTTTGCAGCTTCCACTCCTTTTTTGCAGCTTCCACTCCTTTTTTGCAGCTTCCACTCCTTTTTTGCCTGCTGCACGTTGTCCTTTCAAAGCCAAGATCTCCTCTCCAGTGGTACTGGGTGTCTCAGGCAATGACCTGGTTCATATGGAAGGTGTTTCTGCTGGAAGCTGGATTTCCTCCAGCATCACCAGCCCCATCTCAGGAGCCCTGTGCCGAGCATCTGCCAGAGGCCAGGGGGATGGCAGCAGCTGCCTCCCTGGGTACCCTTGTGGGGGAAGGGTGAGTGCTGCAGCAGCAGCTGGGGATGGGGATGGTTAAGGCTGTGGAGTTAGAGCATCTCTTAGAGCTGCCTTGTGGGGACCATACGTTACACTGAGGCTGTGGGCTGGCAAACAGATGGAAATGATCCATCGTTTGGGGAGAGGGGAAGCCGCCCTCTCTCTCTGCAGGGCTTGTTTTGCTCTGAAAGCTCTTTTTCTTCTTTTTTTTTCCACCCCTCTCCCCTTTCAGCAGCTTATCCAAGGAGTCTGCCTGAGAGACAGTGACAGCTTGACTGTTAGACCTTGGCAGATGAGTGTGTCTGGTCCTAGCACGCTGTGTCTCACGCTGGGGGAAGCCAACAGCTTGAGCAGTTGTTTTGGTTTATTCCCAGCAAGGCAGGGGAAGGATTCAACCAGAGAGCTTGGCTGGAGCTCGCTGAGCACTCAGAGACCCTCGGGATGGAGCAGCCCCAGTCAGCCCCTGGGCAGGCAGTCTTGAGGCTCCCAGCATCTCCAAACACTCTATGATATCTTGGTACAGTGGGGTTTGGTGGGAAATGAGGCCTTTTGGGTTTACTCCTTGGCTGGAACTGTTGGCAGGTTGGTCTCAGGATCAGAGAGCCATGGCTGGAGATGGGGTCTGCTGGGTGAGGATGCCTGTGCACCCCGAGGAGAACACCAGGGTCAGACCCCTGTGCTCCCCACTCCCCAGCCAAGCCCAAGATGAGCCCACCAAGGAGACCAGGGGTCTCTCCATGGAAGGAAGGTCAGCTAAGCAATGTCCTTCAAAACATCCCTTGTGAACCCACAGCAGGGCTGGGGAGGAGATTGTGCCCCTGGACTGGGCACTGGTGAAGCCACCCCACAAGTGCTGCGTTCAGTTCAGTGCAGAGAGGTGGGTGATGGTCTCTTGTGCCCAGGGACAGGGGACAGGACAAGGGAAATGGCCTCAAGCTGCACCAGGGCAGGTTCAGATGAGATGTCAGGAGAAATTCTTCCCCCAAAGAGCTGTGGGGGTGTGGGACAGGCTGCCCAGGGAGGGGGTGGAGTCCCTACCCCTGGGTATATTGAACAGACAGGAGATGAGGTGCTCAGGGAGATGGGTCAGGAGAGGACAGGTGATGGTTGGACTCAATGATCTTAAAGGTCTTTTCCAACCCAGTGATTCTGTGAAAACTTCCATTGCTTCTTTCCCCTTTTTTTCAGGGAGACTTGGTGCCTCAGATGACCTTATCTTCCGTCACAGTGTTTTGGTTTAGATCAGCTTAGATTATTTTACATAAATTATTGTTCTAAGAAGAAAAAATGCATATGCAATCCTGTTACTGTTTGTTTTAATTTGCCCAAGTTTCCAACATTCTCTAATTTTCTCAACCTTTCATCCCTGTCTCCTTGACTCTTGGTGGATCTCCCAAGTGCACCCGAAATGTCAGTGTGGAAAAACCTTTCTGCAGCTTTTCAGAGATTTTCTATTTACCTTTAACTCACCAAACAGTTCTGCAGCCAGATTCAGCTCTCTAGAGCCTGCTTTGCCTTGTGACACGGTATCTACTGCACTGGTGCTCTCACAGTACATGGACAGGTTGTTGATGCAGCTGAGGGCATCTGCCACCACCAGGGCTCCGTTGGGGCGAGCCAGGGCCAGCGTGAGTCCTGCTGTCACCTGTGAACCCCGATGCTCTCACACTCTTGAGGTCTTTGGCCTCTCTATTCAGTTTTTAATTCCTCCTGAGCAAGTTGCAGGTTCTGTCATGACGAGCTCATCTGCCTCCTTAAGGAAAATAAAACCCAAAAGAAAAGAAGAGGAAAATATAAGAGATAAAAGCCCTGGGAGGACAAACCTTCAGCCTGTGTCTGTTTAAAACTCTTGGCAGGTGAGAAACTCGACAAGCTGAGCAACCCCCGGAACATCAAACCCCCGGTGCCAAAGCTTGGCGGGGCCGTGTCGGGGCTGCAGATGCTCCCCGAGTGCACCCGCTGCGGGAACGGCATCGTGTAAGTGTCACATCCCCCTGGTGGGGACCGTGAGGCAGCTGCGCCGGGTAGTCCTGAGGGTACTAAAACCTGGGACTGAGGTCGGGATTGTCCCTTTGAAGGGGACCTTGCAGCAAAGGGGGATGATGAACAGGGTGGCTTCTGCGCTGCCCCTCCTGGGGACTGCCCGGGGCCTGGGGGCAGCACCAGGTACCTGGACTCTTTCCCTGCCTTGAGAAAAGCCTCAAGGACTGAGTAGAAGCAGTCTGTGGGTTATTTCTGTTTGTTTGAGGAGTTGCTCCTCGATGGGTGGGTGCTGGGGCTGGTTTCAGAGACTAGAGGCGTTTTTTCTGCTTCGTGGTGTTGTAATTTACATCCTGTTGTAATTTACACTCTGCTCAAGCTGGATTTGCTGGTTTGGAGCCCTCAGCTCTGCAGGCACCTGTAACCGTGTCCTTGCTGGTGCTGTGGGCTCCAAGAGCCGTGGAGCCTCCATGCAGGAGCGCTGGGAAGATGCTGATTCCCGATGTTCAGCCCCAGGCTGAGCATAGAGAGCTGAGGCTGCACAGGGGGGTGTGAACACAGGGGAACCGAGCACCCCTCCCCGCAGAGCCAGGCCTGGAGCAGGCTGGCAGCTTGTTGGGGGGTGGCAGGGTGAGGGGGTGCAGTGTTGGGATGGGAACCCTCCAGAACACCTTTACACACCCCCTTTC
>VXBZ01005418.1:78858-101737 GCA_013399135.1 Heliornis fulica
GGGTGGGCACCGGGTCAGGTGCCGGTGGGGTAGGGCCCGATGCTGCGGGGAGAGGGAGGGGTGCGTGGGGTTTCGTGGGGTCCCGGGAGGAGCCGCTTCTCTCGTTATCTCGGCCGTTTTCCACTGAAGCCCGGGATGGTTCTGTTTGGTGAGGGGGTTTCTGCGCGGAGTGGGGGTTGGGGGAGGAGGTGAAGGCTGGAAACCCACCCCCACTGGTTTTCCTTTGCCTGTCCCGGCAAACATTCCCGTCCGAGGGAGCCGGTTGTCCCCGGTCTCACTGGGGATGGGGACACGGACACTGGTACACACACACAGAGCCCGGCTGGGGCAGCGGTGGGTCCTGCCTGGCCCTGGCACCCTATGCCAGTGCTGCTGGCCACACCCGTGCCCTTGGTGGCCGTCGCCTCTGGACCGGGTGGGTTGGTGCCATGGGCGCTGCCCTGAGCTGGTCCCCGGGCTGTCAGCCGGGCTTTAAGCCCGTCCAGTGGCATCACTCGGACAGGAGATGGGTGGGGGAAGCACTTGTTGGGGTTTTCGGGCCGTGCTGCGGTGCCACGGCAGGGATGTGCCACCTGTCTGTCCGCCCACACTGGTGGGGAGCACGGAGCTCTGGCCGAGAAGGAAAACCCCATTTCCCCTAAAGCTGCAGGGCTGGTGCTGCTCTTCTGTGTGGTGTGAGCAGGGTAGAGGAGTCACGGGCTCATCCTCATCCCAGGCAGTGTTTGGGCTGGGCAGTTGTCTGGCACCGTGGGCATTTGGCCCTGGGTAGCCAAGGGATGCCCTGCTGGCACACCGGGGGCTCAGGCTCGGGGGGGACACGGCAGGCAGGGGGTGTCAGCCCCTCGTCTCGATCCCCGTGGCTCAGCAGCACCATCTGTTACCAAAAACACGGTGCTTGAGGAGGGCACAGTCAGGAAAGGCCCTGATTGAGGGGCACAGGGCTGCAGGGCTGTGCCTTGGGGACACAGTCCCAGTGGACTTCAGCCATGCTGGAGCACTCGGGGTGGGAGGCTCCAGGCTAGGAGCAGGGCACGGGCAGGGGATGCCAGCCTCGGATCAGGAGCCATTGGCACACACACTGTGTCACCAGCTCCTGCCATTCATGCGGGAAGTCGTGGTCACTTGCCGGGGATGTGTCACCGGATCAAGATGACGAGCGCTTGGGGACCTCGCCCTGCTCCTGGCCATGAGTCAATCACAGCAGCAGCCCAGCTGCAGCCCATGTGCTGATACAGATGTGCCCGACCATAACCCCTGGGCTGGCACAGCAGCATGGCCGGTGCCTGGTAGCCACTGCCAGTGGCTGGTGGCCATCACCAGCACAGACAATGGCCCAGTGATCACTGCTGGAGGGAGTCTGGGTTATCCTGGGGCATCTCTATACTTCTTATTTGTGGCTTGAAGTTAGTGGGTGCTTTGAGGGGTCAGTAAATGAAGCAGGAGGAGGAGGAGGAAGGCTGCTCTTTCCTGAGAGCAGCAAACAGCCTGGGTTGCAGATGCCAAACAAGAGCTTTCCGTGCTAGATTCAGATGGGACACAGCAGTGAGGTTTGCACGGGGCCTGGGGCGTGCCAGAGAGGCAAACAGCACGTTCAGAGATGGAAACCAAGTGCCATCTGTAAGCCAGATGCAAAAGAAGGGTTTTGTTTTTAAATTGTCATGGTTATTTAGAAAAAAAATACAGAATTTGGTTGGGTTGGTTTTTTTTTTTTTTTTTTAAAAAAAGTGAATCAGTCTCTGATGTAACCCTGAAGCAGCTCAGTTAAATTTGAGATGATGGTTTTTGTACCCAACATTTTTCTCTGTATTAGGAAAGACAAGTCAGGACATGCCTTCAGAAGAGCTCAGTGAAAAAACCCACCTTCATTTTAAGAGCTCAGTTGAGGAGCACAGCTCGATGGTGTAGGGTTAAGCACTGGAGGTTTTGATGCATGTGGTTGCATGCAATCTCCTTATTAGTGCTGCTTGGAAGGAGCAGGCTGGGAGATGCCAGCTCAGCACCAGTGTTCCATGGGCTGCAGAGACATGTCTGGGAACAGAGGATCCCAGACTCAGTCATCAGCTCAGCCTTAAATCAGAGATGATGGTAGAGATGTGAATGTCAGGCCAGGGCTAAGGATGAGACTGGGAGTGGAATTGGGGCTCAGTGCAGGGTTATGTGGGATCCTGTTGACAGGGTCACTGAGATGAAGGGCTGTGGGGTTTCTCTTTGCCTCAGCAGGAGCCCCTTGGCCCAGCCACCCTCCACCTCATCCCCAGAGCAGCTCCCCGTCTGCTGTTCCAACATAAAGTCACTGGTTTCCAGCTAAGCAGGTGGCCCTTGCCCCAGGTTGGAGCCACCTGTGCTTGCACAAGAGCCACTGGTCAAGCAGGTCCTGACCCCACAGCAGGGCTGTTTCTTTCTCACCGCCCCTTCCTTCCCCTTTCTGCTCACTGAGATGAATTCAGACCTTAGCACACATAGTTGTGTTACACCAGGGTTTTCCTGATTGGATCTTAACCTACTTTTGCTTTTATTCCAGATGAAGGTGCTGAGATCCACCTGTAGTTAGAGGCTCAAGCACCATCTTTGCTCTCCAGAGCGGGGTGTTAGCATCCAGTTAATTCCCTTAAGCCAGGTTGTTTTCCAGCATGATTCCCCTGCTCCCCAAGATGCACTCACTGGGCTGCTCCCCACCACCGAGACACAGTGTGTACCCCAGGCACCAATGTGAGACCCCCATGATGGGCAGAGTGAGTCCCAGAGGCTTTGCTGTGGCTCTGTGTCACCCCATCCCAGCCCCCCCATCCCAGCCCTGGCACTGACTTCTCCATGAAGGCAGAAACCAGAAGCTTTTGGGAGTGGCAGAAGTGAGAAGCTGGATGTGAACTGCTGTGGTTTGAAGACCTCAGAAGGATTTTTCAGTTCCTCATAGCTTTTCCCAGCAGCAGTGAGCAGCCCTACTCAGCACCCGTTGTTCACCCCGCGCTTGGGCATGGAGGTGTCAGCGCTCGTCACTCGTGTGCTGAGCGGGGCTGGACTCAGTGCCTGGGGAGCAGCATGGGGAAATCTGATTATATTTTTTTGGGGAATCTCCTGAGCTGCTCATCTTCAGGTTTACTCTTGGAAGCAAGGTCAGATTTTCCCCGGGTTACAGCCTTGGCCATTTACACAAGGCTTTGCTAGTGTGTTGGTTTTTTTTCTCTTGATGTGAACTGGCTGATTCTCAGGATGGTTAATTAGTGATTTCTGATGGAGAATGCAGATGACAGGGCAGTCAGGGCACTTTCTCCAGCAGTTTAATTCTTTTTGGAAAGCTGCTCCATCTGTAGCATTCCTGCAGGCAGCACCAGGCAGAATTGGCTCTTCCAGTGGCTGGGAGCTTGTGGGAAAGGGTTGAAGGGGCTGGATAGCACTGAGGTGATTTAACAGTGTTCTTCTCTTACTCCTTGTGTTCAGAGCACCTGGTTGGAAGCTTACATGAACTTTGCTCCTGGGTGTAGAGTCAAGGACACTATGGAATGACTTCTTTTCTGGTTAATGAATAATTAATCCAGTTTGGATGGTTCAGAGGTAGTTTAGCTGTGGCTGTATCTCTTGTGCTCGTTGCTGGCTCTGATGGATACAGCCTGAGGGAAGGGTCAAATAAGTTTTAAATTTTTTTTCCCCCAAGTACTGCTCATGAGGAGTCAGCATGCAATGAGTACCTCAAAGCCCTGTACCTTCATGCAGGGGTGAAACCAGTTATCAGCACATTCCCAGTTGCAGTGCTAGGCCCGGAGTCTCTGTCAGAGCAGGGAAACTCACTGAGATCCCACGTGCTGCATGTGGTACCGGATCTAAAATAGGTGCTGTGCTTTTCCCACTCAGGTGTACTTGGGAGTTGGAGGGATTTGATGTGGTTTCTGGTCAAATTCAGCAAGTTCTGTAGACAGTGACCCCTTTCCTGCCAGCCAGCTGCTGCATGCAGTTCACCACATCCCACAAATCTTGAAGACTCGACCCTTTATAGGGAGTTCTTGCTGCCTGTGCAGTGTGTCGTGAGGCAAGGCAGGGTGAGCAGCCAGGCAGGAGGCATGTGGCACCAGGGAAACGCAGAAGAAGACTCAGTTTCACAGGCAAGTTATTATTTAGCTGGTTTATTTTGCAGCCAAAGTGCCTTTGGCACTGCAGAGGCATTTTAAAAATGCCGACCCTTAACCTGGAGCAACTGGAGTCTGAAGGTCTGGGAGCAGGCACTGCCCTGGCAGCCCTGGAGCCGGGTGCTCAGCACCCAGATAGTTCATAGTAGTCTGTATTGGCTGCAGTTATGCCCCTCATTAGTCACCAGCTCTCCCAGAGCGGGGAAAGGAAGGTGCAGGAGGATGTGGCAAAGTGTCACAGCTGAGCCTGGCTGGCGTGGAGCTGCTGTGGCTCCTACAACCTGCAGAAACCACCCCTCTGCTACAAAGAAACCCTATTCTGTAAGGCCACGATTCCCCAGGCTGGATTTTACTTTGTTTTAGGTAGGGGGGCTTGGTCTCCACCAGGTTTCTTTACAGAAGTCTGTCCTCTCTGGCACATGTATGTATTTTTCACAACTAGCATCTTTGAACGTGTGGGAGCCCCGCTGACCTGCGTGCTCCCATCTGCCTTGTCAAACACAGCAGAGATAAGTGCAGGTGCATGGCCAGACCAGCCCACACCACCTCTCCCTTCCCAGCAAGGACAAGGAACTGTTGTGTGGAAACAGCAGCTGTGGGTTTTACACAGCATCACCCCCACACTGCATCACCCCGTGCTTTGGAGGTCACTTCTTGTCCTTCAGCAGGGGAAGGGAAGCCCAGCCGAGCTCTTTGGTTTGACACTGGTTGGTGCAGCGCTGTCAGATGGTGTCTGGGTCTCTTTGTAATGCAAGAGTTGCTCCTCTCTGCTGCCTGCAGCTGAGCTGAGCAGCCCCAGCAGCCCAGAGAGGAGGTTTCTGGTCCTCTGCTGCTGCCTTTGCCTGGGCATTGCGCTGCTTGCCAAGACAGCCCAGCCCCAGGCACAGGGTGAGTGCTGCTAGAATATCCCTGCACTCGGATAGCACAGCTAATTATTAAAGCTATGCTATACTTTGATCTGTGGCCCAATTAGCTCACCTCTGTGGTAGAATTATCTAATCTGAGTCTGACATGTTTGAAGTCTATCCATGAGTGGTCCTGGCAGGCATCCCATAGCTGGGAGATTAGTCACTGGGATGGGAGCAAGCCATGGCAGAAACCCACTCGGCTGTAACTTCAGTGAACTGAGACTCATGATGCTGGGTTAGGGTTTTTTGTTGTTGTTTGGTTTGTATTTTGTTTTGGTTTTTATTTTTTTAAACCTTGTCTGGGGTTATGGGCAGCTTTAGGTGGAAGTTTCCACGCTGGCTCCTGTCCTAAGCCTCTGGCTGTGGTCGTGAGGCTGAGGGATGGGCTGTGAGTCAGCCTGGCAGGTTGTGGGAATGGAAAGGGATTTGGAAACATGTCAGCATGGGAAAAGAGATTTTATTCTGTGCATCCTTTTGCATGCATTTTGTCAAACCCAGTTGTTGCAGAAATGCTGCAGGGTTTGGGCTGGCAGAGGTCAGGTAGACTGGAAACTGCTCTGAGCCAGGAGCAGGACAGTCCCTTGTCCCTGTCCATCACTCTGCCCATCAGGTAGGGAGCATCTTCAGCCATGGGGAGCCAGGTCCAGGGTGTTGAGGGAGACTGGTGTGTGTGATGAGGAGGAGTCTGTGCTGGAAGCAGGGCCAGGACAGCCCCCGGGCTGGCTGCACTCCTGCTTTAGAGGTGATGTGGTCCCATCAGATGGCCACCAGTGCTGCAGCCTGATGGGACCTGCCTGGGGAGGAAACCATGTCCCCTTTAAGCCAGGCATCCCAGTGGCAACCTTCTCTGTGAAAACAGCACTGGTGCCAGCAATGGGTTGAATTGTGGGTGTGGGGAAACCAGATTAAATGACATGGAGGCGTGTGTCCCCGGCCAGTAACCCCCACGCCTGGATGAGGCCTGGATGCTGTGTCTGAGCACGGACCCTTCTCTTGCAGTGGAACCTGGTGTGTGAAGATGACTGGAAAGCCCCACTGACCACCTCCCTCTTCTTCGTGGGGGTCCTCATCGGCTCCTTCATCTCGGGGCAGCTCTCAGACAGGTAACGCCGCTGCTCCCGGTGTGCCCGCGGGCAGAGCAGGGCAGTCCCTTGGCAGAGCCTTGGTTCCTAAGAGGTGTGAAGGAGTTCAGTGTCACTTCTCTGAATTTTGATCAAAAGGAGGTAACTGGTCTGGCTTCTTCAGAAATCCCCAGTCTACCCCAGGCATAGGGTTCCTGCCTTGTGGGCACTGTAGGAGATGAGGGCTGACCTCTGCCTGGAGCCCGTGGAGCTGCTTTGATGATTGCTGTGGTGGCTTTTGCTTCACAGCCACCATTGTTTCTTTATCTGATCTCTTCAGTATTTCAAAAGATCTTGTTCTTTGTCACCCATTAACTGACAGTCCACTCTTGGAGCTGCAGGATAGAATGGGAGCTCTGCATAGAAGAGGTGGTTTGCTGGAACTAAAGTGTCCAGGAGGAAGACAAAAGGATAACCTGTAATGGACAGCACTCTTGTCAGAGCATCTAAGTAGATGCAAAATATCAGGAAAACTTTGCAGGTACTTGACCATTATCTCAGCAGTATTGAAGTGTTGGCCTTACTTGTGTCAAATGCAGACCACATGTTCCTTCTGCCAGTCTCTGCTTCCCCCTTCACGTGTCCTGTAGCCTTTCTTGCCATGGTGGGGTCTCCAACACTGCTTCCATTGGTGCTCGTGAACAAGGAAGCCTGGAGAGCACCAGCAGAGGGGCTTCAAAACTGGATGTGAGGCTTAATCCAAAAGCCTCCAGCATTAAATTCCTTGTGGCCTGAATTGAATCTCCCAACTCCTGCCCCCTGTGCAGTTGGTGTTATCATTCAGAAGGGAGAGGAGATGATCACTAAATCCCACCCATGCCCCTGTGCCCCTTGGGAACGCCAGAGAAGCGCAGGCAGGTCAGCCTGCCCCACAGCCCCATCCCCTTCCATCACCTCTTGGCTTCACTTTTTTGTCTTTGCCAGTGACAGGCCATGTGCTGAGCCTGTCCCAGGGCTGGTTCCCCTGTGCTGCTGCAGAAACCTTTCCCAGGTTATGGGATGGAGCAGGCAGCTGGCCACACAGCCCGTGCAGCATCCCTGCCCAGGGCAGCATCCCCTTGCCTGGTGCTGGGCCAGCACACGGGTGTGCAAACCCGGTGCCTAAGCTTGCTCTTACCTTACTATGCTGTGTCCTTTTAGTGCAGAGAAGGGGTGCAATAGGTGTGGCAACTTGGAGAGACTGAAACCAGCAGATAAAGCTATTTAAGGATGCCAGTAGCCTAAAAGCTGTTGTTCCCTAACTTGCAGCTCTGTGGCTTGAAATCTTCACGTGTCTCCCGCTCCTGTACTGCTGTCCAGTCTCTGTGCTCCCTGTCTAGTGGCTCCCTGAAGTTTCTGCTCTTAATTTTATTTCTTGGCTTATTTCCTAGGTCTTGGAAATCTTAATAGTTTTCTTTTAAGTGCTTATGAAAAATAATAAAAGTATTTACGATGGTCCAGACTTCAGGTTGTGCTAGGCTGCGTCCCTTGAGGTCGGATACTTGTGCTCCCCATGCTTTGTTGTGCAGCCCTGCTGCATGCACAGGTGCTGTTTCACTGACCACATTTCTCTTCTGCAAAAGGTTTGGCAGGAAGAATGTCCTGTTTTTGACGATGGCCGTGCAGACTGGCTTCAGCTTCCTGCAGATCTTCTCTACCAGCTGGGAGATGTTCACGGTGCTCTTCCTCATAGTGGGCATGGGACAGATCTCTAACTACGTCGTGGCCTTCATTCTGGGTATGGATATCTCTGTGCTAAAGTACTCACTTACTGTACTGTTGTGGGGTTTTTTTCCCCCCCCTGAACCTGCCTTGTTGAATTACAGCAGTACACCCTCACTGGTTCAGTTCTAGTGGTGTGGGTGTTCACTCCTGGATACTCCAAGCCTACACTTTCTACAGGTTTAGAGAAAGGAGAGCAGAAAACCCCTAAACAAGCATCTGTTTCCCTCCTCTTTGGAGAAGACATTCCAGAAAGCATTTGGGCTGTGCTATCAGCCCCAGCAGGTCTGAGATAGCGAAAGCATTCGGGCTCCTCCCTGCCTTTGAGCCCTCCACAGCGGGCTGCAAAGCCCTGGAGCAAACCAGGGGAACGTGTTGGGGACTGGAGCAGAGGGTGGGTGTCAGAGCCCTGTTGGCTGTGAAGTCATGGCTCTCAGTGCTGAGGTGAGTGATGAAGTATGTTATACTAGAGGCCAAGGTTTGGTTTGTTTTCTAGAGGGAGCACAGGAAGACAGAGCCATGGGCCATGGGGAGGCTGCACGGCCGCAGTCCCTACCCGGGGAGCCCATGGGGAGGGGACCCTGCAGAGCCTCCCACTAGTCACAGTGGTATTTCTCCATGTTGTCTGCAGTGTTAAATGATGGGCAATTTGCTGTGCTGTACAACCACAATACACCCCCCAGACACCCTGACACCCTCCTGTTTGCTCCATGTCCATTGTTTTTTAATGGAGTCCAGGTCAAGCTGTGGGAGCTCTGGCCTGGCAGTGCTGCTGGTGGAGAGGTCTGTAGGGCCAAGAGCTCAACAAGTGAAGTGGGCCTGAGGGTGTCCAGAGTTTGGTTAAGCAGTGGCTGATGCCTTTACTAGAAAAGGAATGGTGCTCTTGAAGGCTCACAACAGGCTCAGGTGTATGACTAGAAACTAGGTTGATGCTAAGCTGTGCATGACACAGTGGTCGCAGGGTGCTTCCACTGACTGCTGCCTGGCAGCTGGAGCAGCAGCATTATTAGGAGATGGCATCTTCCCTGGTTGTCCCCTAAATGTGTCCTTCCTGAAGTGCCATAAAATAGTCTGAACTTGTTCCCACCTCCCTGCAAACTCACATCCTTTCATCCCGAAGCACCCGTGTCAGCCTGCCATCCGCAGACCCGCTCTCCTCCAGAAGTGCTCGGCACCGAACCGTGCACATTAAATTCTGACTGGGTTTGGGGGGAGCAGGCTCTGCTGGACCCCAGTGTGGCAGGATGGCTCCTGAGAGTCAGCCTGTCCTTATCTGCCTCAAACATTGTGTTAAGCAAAGCAAGCAGAAGTTGTTCTGCTCATCTGAAGGTCCCCGATAATCCCAGCAACTTCTCTGTACAGGGTGGGTCCCTGCTGTGCTGGAGGTGACCTCTGCTATCACCAGCACGCAGGGCAGTGTGGCAGCCCAGGTCTGCTGCCAGCAAACCCCTGGGCATGACAGTGAAGCTCTGTCAGCTCCTCTCAGCCCTTTCAGGAGCTCGGCTGGGGTTAATGTACGCTCAGGCAGCTCAGTATCTTGGAGTGAGGCTGGCAGAGATAACTGAAATACTCTGCTCAGTCTGTCCCTGAGGAGAGGACACTGTTGAATGCAGCTGGGGCCTGTGGGACCATGCACCCATGTTTAGCATTGATAGCAGTGTGTGTCTGACTGCTGGGGCAGTGGAAGCACCCAAATGGTGCTGGTTTGATGGGTGCATCAATGGCAGCTCTTGGGGAGACACACAGCAAAAAATCTGGAGGAACCTCCCACCAGATTAAGATCAATGTGATGATGGTCATCTCTCAGGCTGTTACTCTTTTATGCCATCCCTTTAAGTATTCTAAGAAAAACTGTTGTTTTCTAAGATTGTTTAGCTTATTTTGTTTGTGAAAGCAGTAAAGTGTTTGAATAGTAGTTGAAATGCTAATCCAACCTCCCTTGTTTTAAACAGGAACAGAAATTCTTGGCAAATCAGTTCGTATTATATTCTCTACGTTAGGAGTTTGCATATTTTTTGCCATTGGCTACATGTTGCTGCCCCTGTTCGCGTTCTTCATCAGGGACTGGCGGATGCTGCTGCTGGCGCTCACTGTCCCGGGGCTCTTCTGCATCCCGCTCTGGTGGTGAGTGTCCCCCGTGCCACGCTCCCCACCTCCCCTCCCTGCATGATGCTTTCCCACCCTGGGTAATGGCAGGGTGTTGGGGTGGTCCTGTTTCTCCTCTTTGGATTTGTTTTTTGGGGTTTTTGTTTTGTTTTAGTTTGGGGGTTTTTGACAGTTTTAAGTCCGGTTAACTACCCGTGGAGCCTTGCTGGTACTGGCCATGTGCCTGAAGCTGCTTTTTCCATCAGCAGTTTGGGAATTCTGCAGTTGGCCCCTGACTCTGGGCACTGCTAACCACCTCCTGGTCTACCCTCATAGTGCTGCTGACTTCTCTTCCTTGCTTTTTCCTTTAAGCCATTTGTAACTGCGGATTCACCTGCTGACTGGCACTAAAACCTGAGCCCATTCACTCAGCACACAGCAGCTGGCAGTGTATTGCACCCAATGTCATGACTCAAGTCATGACATTGGGTGCAATATATACCAAATTGCACCATTGGGTGCAAAATATACCAGATGCTGTTTGGCAGAAGTCACCAGGCCAGCTCTCTCCCACAGGCTCTGCGTGCCGGCATCCCTGTGTCCTCCCAGGCTCTGCTTTGGCTGCTGGAGAGGGCCTTTGATTTGTGGTCCTCCAGCCCATGTAACTGTTGGGCTAAGCCAAAGGTTGTCTCTTCCTTGCCTGGCTCCTCCAAGCCATCCCACACTGTCATCTTGGTGGCCAAGTCCATGTTTTCTTTCATCTTCCCATTGCACTCACCCCTGCTGGGCTGATGGATGTGTAGCTGCACCCTCACCTGTCCCTGGTTGCGCTGCCCTGGGGGACTGGAGAAACTGTAGGAAAACTGCTGGCTCTTCTCAGCTGGACAGAAGCTTGAAAGAGGGGCAGATGTCTTTGTTCTGTTGCTGCCTTGGTCATCTGTTGATTTCAAAAACAGGAAGGGAAAGGCAAGGTACCACTCACACTCTTAAAATAAGGATAGTTTACAACAAAGACTTTCTTCTTTTTGTATTAGTCTTATCTGGGGAGCTGTTTCTGTTACCTTGAAAGAATTATACCTGTAAGAGATGAATGTCTTGATGACAGCTGGGTGATTTAGCTGCACTCTTCTATAGTGTGAAAGACCTCAGTCTTGTCAGAAGTCTCTACTGATGGCCATGGCTTGTTGGTTGCTTCAGGCTTTTTAATCTTAAGCTTCAACCCAAACCTTTAACATGGTTTTCACCACCTCTGCTGTCATCTGATTTTAAAGATAGTCTGATTCTGTTTAAGGGTCAGTTTGCTTACTTAACCTGCATGAGGCAGCTGCTCTTTGGGGAGGTGAGGTTTGGGTGTGATCCTGCTACAGAGCAGGCACTATGGGGCACATAGGTCTTGTCCCCAAGGCAAGACTTCTGAGTCCTGCTTTTCAATGTGTTTGGAGAGGGAATTAAGATGCTTTTGAAGAGTTTCCCTTGTAAAGCATGCTGAAAACATAAACAGTGCTTCTGGACTGTGTAGATGGGGATCAGGGTGTGCTGGCACAGCTCTGCTGAGGCAGGCTGGGATTAGTTGGCATTTGGGCATCTGGACCTATCGCTTCCACAGGCGATGTGACATACACATCCCTCTCCTCCTTGCCAGAGTTGCTCTTTTATTCATTCCTCTGCCAAGTTCTCCAGAAGGTTGCCAGCATGGTCTCTGCAGTCTTGTGTTCCTCAGCTTGCCCACAAAGAGCAGCAGAGACAGCTCATCTTGCAGTTAGTGGTTGAACGATCTGATATAAGTCATCTGATGTCCAAAACCATTGACATGGCTTTGGGTCAGTCCTTCAGGAGGTTCATCAGACAAGGAGAGCATAAAAATGCTGCTGGCTAAAGGGAGCAGGGTAACACCACTTAAGATAAAAGGAGTTACTTAAGGAAAGGTGAGATTTCCTGTCCTGTGTGTTAATTCACTCAACACATGCTTGGAATTGATTAGAAAATGTCATCAGCTCTGATAGGTGACACGATCTGGGAGGCTGTCCTGTGCCTGGGAGAGCCTCAGAGTTGTGGTAAAACTGTGGTGTCTGTATATAAGATTCCTATGACACACAGCCTTTAAACATACCCTCTGTGTATATAAAGCATTTCCACATTGTGTGCCAGTTCCTAAGAATACTTTTGCTCCACGCTGGTTAAGCAACCCCCATCTTTGCTGTCTGTCTGATGACATCTGTGTTTTCTGCTGGTGGACATCAATTATCCCTTAAAAAAAACCCCAATGACCCAGGATGAGGGCCCAAGCGTGGATCTAATTCAGCAGGAGAATTGAATATAAATTTGAATTCTCCCACTGATCCCAGTGGGACAAATCCATGAGCTGCATCGCCCACGTGCTCCTGCGTCCTCGGCTGCAGGCGATCTGAGAGCACAACTCATAAGAACAACACATGTGGTTGTAATAACTTTAATAACTTTTTTACTTCTGTGAAAACGTTGAGTCATTTCTTCTGAAACTTCTTGCAGGATCATTCCTGAATCCCCTCGGTGGCTGATCTCCCAGGGAAGATACAAAGAGGCAGATGTTATTATCCGGAAGGCTGCGAAAATAAACCGTGTTCCAGCCCCAGACGTGCTTTTTGACACTGGGGAGGTAGGTTCTATTCGTCCTGGTACTTTACCCCCTTGGCCAGTTGACTTGTTGGGGAAATGCCAGCAGAAAAGCAGTTTGCACCAACAGCTCTTAGAGGCTGGTGGTGACTGCTGGCATGAGGTAAGTGCTGGGTTAGTGACTGCAAAGTGAGAAGCCGGAGGGGTTTTTTGTTTGGTTTGATTTGTTTGGGTTTTTTTAGTAAAGTTCTTGTCCTAAGCAGTGGTTGGTTGTGGTTTTCAGAGGAAGGTTGACCCAGATTGCTTCATCCTCTGGGCACTGAGAAGACCAGAGGAAGATGTGTATGGCCCCATTTCAGCTTGGTGTGATATGAATGATTTTTTTAAGAGCAGCCCTTGGCAGTTGGGGCTGTGCAGGGCACCCTAAATCAGCACCCACGTGTGCCAGGGCTGCACAGAGCCCCTGAGGAACCCAGGCTGCACAGAGTGCTACAAGGGTGCTGGAAAATGGTGACGATACCAAAGGCAGTGGAGAACACGAAGCTCTTCTTCAGGCCTGATTTTTCTTGTATTTCGTATTTATTGGTTACAAGGAGAAAGCGTAACACGAACCCGGCGCCCCAGAGACCGCGGAGCAGCAGGGAGCGGGGTGCTGGTTCTCGTGCACATCTCCCCCTCTAGTGGCTCTTCCTCCTCCAGAGCTCCTGCCGGAGAGGCATGGACCTTTCTTCTTGGGCAGAGAAACCAGGGACCTCTTCCAGCCTTGCACTGTGACGGCGTGTCTGTACGTCAGGTCTTACTTTCCTGCGTCATACCAGCACCCATCTTACACCTTCTGATGTCTCCTGAGAGCAGAAAGCCAAGCACTGTGTGCTCCTCTGCAGTGTCTGCAGGAGAGGTGCTGTGTGCTGCACCTCCAGCTCTTGACAGTCATGTTCAGTTTGGGCTGAGCTGCTGAAGATCTCTTTTTCCAAGTGTAAATTGAAGCCCGTGTTCCAGTTATGGGATGTTTGTCCTACAGAAACCATGGAAAAGCGCTTTCTTCATGGCCAGTTTCATACTGGACGTGACTTTTTTTTCAGGGTCCATCATGTGAGTTTGCTTTTCATCACCTTTGAGTGTTTTTGAGACCAAGTGGCAGCTCAGCTGCCCAGCCCTTCATGGGAGCTTTGTGTGCCAAAGCGTGTGGCTGCAAGAGCCTGAAGATGATGTTTGCACATTCAGTCCTTCAGTGGAAGCAGTTTTCAAACACTGCTGGAAGGACATTCCTCAGGAACCATCCTCCTAGGAAAGGAGATCTGGGCAGCCCCATAGGGAGGGCCAGAGTGGTTTGCTCTTCGGGCTTGATGGGAAACCTCAGCCATGAGCACTGGCTTTGCCCTGGCGAGGGCTCTCCATGCAGACAGGAGATCACCCTAATGCCATCCAGAAGATTTCTGCTTCAAGGCTCCACCTGGACCCTGCATCTCCAATCTGGGGTGGTGAATGCTCTTGTGATGTGTCCCAGCCTCCACGCTGAGCTCCAGCATTGCTCCCCCTCCCCAGCAGCAGGCAGCCACACTGGGCAGTTTTCTGCATTTATTTCCCACTGTTGGAGAAGGTTGATGCACAGTGCACAGAAAAATGGCTTTGTTGACGAGCTTACTCCTGGAAGTAGTGTGTGAGATCCTTAAGGAGATGTTAATGCATCTTTCTCACCAGCTGACCCTCCTTTTAGTGAGTCAGCATGGTGCAGTGTCTCAGGGCTTTTAACCAAAAACCTGGAACCTACAGCTGGGTGCAGAGACAAGCTCTACCTAAGGACCACCCTCCCTGGGGCAGAAGTGGCCCTTGGGCTGGCTAGTTCCCCCTCATAGTGGTAACTTCGTGACTGCCCGGACGTGTGGGTGTGCAGACGTTGTTTTGCTCTTAGGTGTGTGGGAATTTTTTTGGTTTTGTTCTCCTTTTTCCTTCAGATGCAGGATTCGAAGCCTCAGCAGCAGCAGAAGGCTATCCTTCTGGACCTATTTCGAACCCGAAACATTGCAACTATTACTATTATGTCATTACTTTTGTGGTAAGGAAATGTGTATTCCTAAAGTACCCAGGCAATAGAACAATTTCTGATTTGAGGGCACGTGCTGCAGGTTTAGATGAGTCTCAGCACCTTGGAGCCCATCTACACACGGTGCTTGGCTGGTACTTGGCCCTCCATGACCTTGCACCTGCACTGCATTAATACAGGAGTATGGAGACAGTAGCTTCGATTTGGATGTAAAATAGTTAGGAAACTATGTGTAACAACTTGTGCATTTTAAATTCCTTTGTTTTTTTGTCATGGTGTTTGTTTTGGTTTAGTTTTGGGTTTGGTTTTTTGGTTTTTTTTGTTTTTTTTTATTATTAAGAAGCTTCCATCTCTTTAATCTAAATGGCTTTCTTGAAGCAGAGGCAGCAGCACAGTAACATAACAAGAACCAGACCCATGGCCAGCGGTTTTGTTCAGTTTCTGCACAGTGCCCATCTTGTGGAGATCCTGGTCCCCCTGCCTGGGCAGCCACGAGGAATGAGGACCCCATAATACTGTGTAGACAAACCCTGTCCATATTTCCCCCAGCAGAAAGGAACTGGCTATCATACTTGCTGTGCCATAGAAAGGTGCTTTTGGGATTTGAAACCCAAACATCCAACTCTCTCATGAAGATTAAATGAGATGTAATGGAACCACTGAGGGTTAGAGAGTGTGTTGCTGGAGCTGGCTACATGTAGGAATGTAGTAGAGTGGGAGGATATCAAGAGTTATTTCATTGTGCCGTTAACGAGTCCGTTGCAGTGAAAAGCCTTTGTGAACAACTTCCACAAAGCCTTTTACTTGGTCTAGTAAAAGGAAGGGCAGAAATCAGAGGTGTCTTCAAGCTGCTGTGGATGAGGTGTCTGGAAGGGGTGGCAGAATTAGAAAGATGGGGTTGCCACTGACTGGTTTTTCGTGTTAAGCCACGATGGCTGTGGCGATGTTGTGACATCCCGGTTTTGTCTGAGGCAGCACTGGAGGCGGTCAGAGCCGGGTGTTTCTGGAATCATTTGGGATTATTGTTTTTCTCAGGTTTTTCACATCAGTTGGTTACTTTGGCCTGTCCCTCAGCACTCCAAACTGGCATGGCAATGCCTTCATCAACTGCTTCCTCTCGGCCGTTATTGAAGTTCCAGCGTATGTGATTGCCTGGCTTCTCCTCCGCTCCCTCCCGCGGCGCTACTCCCTATCTGCCACCTTGGTTTTAGCAGGAGGTGTTGTCCTCTTCATTCAGCTGGTGCCTGCAGGTACAAGATTCAATACGTGACTTTCGGGTGTAAAATGTTAGAAATGTTTTATGGTACCACCTCACAGTTCTGTAAAATTACTGTCAACCATGACCCAGTTTAGAATTTGATGTCAAGTTTATGCTGGTCACTTGCAGACATGGGGTTTTTTTTGTTTGTTTTTAAAGGTGTATGTGTGTGCTGAGTCATGCACAGCTCTCATTTATTGTGTCAGGTTACTGAGCTTTTTATAGTGCAGGGGAACCAGCTTGTCCAAAGAGAGCCAGAAGTGTCCTGTGATTTATCTGGTGGTGCGTAGAGGCTAAAAGAACCAACCAGTCTTCCAGATTTTGCTGTGTAAATCTCTGCAGGTTTTTTGTGACAAAGAGGTGGATTTAAGCTTGTGCTTTGTTGCTGTGTTTTATTCAGTTTCAAGCATTTTATTCAGTTATTTTATTCAGTTTCAGCATTTTATTCAGTTATCCGAATGCTGTTTACTGGGAAAGAACCAAAATCTGAAAAAGTATAAAATAACCTGAGGATTTAAGTTATGCTCTCTGGGAAATGTGGAGCCAAGTCATCTAGGGATGGGGGTAATGCACTATATAATTAAAAAAAAATCCAACCCCAAGCTACAATCACTAGGGGAAAACACAGTGATATGATCTTTGGGATGTCAGAGATAAGTAATAAGCACAGGGTGTTGTCTATTCACCTTGATTGCATTTTTTTTTCCCCCTCCTGCAGATTTTAACATTCTGTCTGTTGGCCTGGTGATGCTTGGCAAGTTTGGCATTACAGCTGCGTTTTCGATGCTCTACGTGTACGACGTGGAGCTGTACCCAACGGTTGTGCGGAACATGGCAGTCGGAGCTACTTCCACGGCTTCCAGGCTGGGCAGCATCATTGCTCCTTACTTTGTTTACCTGGGTGAGACACCTTTTCTTTCTTACTTTGCGCTACAGAAGTGCCCAGATAAATCGTTGGAGCTTCTAGAGCACAGGCTCAGCCTTACGCCCCTTCATTGGTTGTTTTTTAAGTCCCTGCTCTGACCCTCGGTCTGAGTTCACTGCCAGACACTGTAGAGATGAAGCAGCGCTGCTTGGTCACACCTTGGCAATGAGCATCATTACCCCTGGGACACCAGTTAGTATCCTGAGAGAGTGTGGAAAGAAGTGTTCTATCATGGAAATCTGGCAGTAAGAAATTCATTGCAGCATAGTCTTCATGTGCATCCCGAGATGGGTATGGGAGAAGCAGGTGAACAAGGTAGGAAGCCAAACATCCCCTGAATCTGCTTCCCCAGAACAGTCCATGGGAGATATGCAGGTGAAGTGGCACAAGAGTATGTTTAATTGTGACCCTCATTAAGTGTTTGGGTGGGGATGGGGTCTTTTTGTTTGAATTACAGGTACTTCAGCACATATTTTTCTTTCTCTTGTTGTTCAGACCATGCTCTGTAAGCAGAATTAGTCATTTTCTCACAGGATTTTTTGACACTCATTGTTTGCATTCTGAGTGCTGCACAAATACTAACTGATTCTTTTTTAAAAAAATCTTTTAAAGTACATGGAAACGATCCTCATGTTGCAGACAGGAAAGAATAGCACAGATTAGGGGAATAAGGATGGAACTATCTGAATACCAGCTGCTCAATCCAGGGTGCTCAATCTCCTGGTTTTTTTTTTGCTCACACATGATTTATTTCCTTCTACCATCACTGGACCCATCTCAGAACATCCCTGGTGTACTGTGAAGGGGTTAATGTGGCTCACCATGCCAGGAAAGGGAAGAGGAGACTACTCACTGTAGCTCAGGTGTTGTCTCACCTCCAAATTCCAGCGTGACTGTACCAAACATGATGAAAATATATTGTCTTCATTTCATACTTGTAGAATGTGAATGTAAAGTAAAAGGAACAGCAGGACTGTGATGCTCCTTAGGGTCTTTAGTGTCTGTTGCAGAACAAGTAACAGTAATAAAGAGATGTAGATGGGATAAGGTTTCTACTGTTGCTTTCTTTATCAGCTTTCTGTAGACCCAGTCTTTAAAAAAATCTTGTTCCAGTCATCAGAAGTTTCCTAAACTTCACAAGGTTTTTGGAGAAACCCATCAGCTGCTGATCTTTGCTACAGCCAAATTAGGACCTCATAGTTCATCCAGCTCATGAACACAGAAGAGATCAAATCACAAACTTTGGCTCTGCATGAAATACCCAGGGATCTTCCCTTTAATTCTAGTTTATTCCATACATTAGGAAGCATATTGCTCTAACCCAACTAAAAAAATAAAGCTGTCAGGTCTACTTTGGTACTTTCTCTACCATAAATACTTTAACTCCTAGCTAACCCCTTTACTGAAAGACCTTTTCACTGCTGAGCTATTGTGCTGGAAGCTCTTGCATCCTGCCCAAACACTTGTGCGCTGGCTGAAGGCTGCTGGCAGGGGCCGCTGCCTTCTAGCCCAAAATAATATTCTGAGTAGAGCAAGGTCAGAGACTCCTGTTTGTCATTGGGAAGCCTGAACCTTGTGCTTTAAGGTAGTTAAGGATTCCCTCGTTAATGGAACATTGAGCTGTAATTGGCCTGGATTCGGTTCCTGATGACAGAGCTGAAGGCTCCAGTGGTGATCCCAGCCCAGCTGTTGTCTCGTGAAGATGTTGGTTATCCCAGCTTAAAATGTACAAAAAAACTGCCACACAAATGCACAGGATGGCAGGTGGCTGAAGGTGTGTGTTGGCCATCCTAGAGTGCGTGCTGTTGATTTAGAATGGAAAAATGCCTTTGCTGGCAGGTAACAGACCTAACTCCGTTTTGGATTCACCTTTGATATTTACAAAGACTTCAGCTAATTCTTCCAAATTAATTCTGGATTTACAGCAACTCCTGGAGTATAAACATTACATGTGGGATTGCTGATTGTGGACATATCAGTAGGGTTGTGATGTCTTGTGTTCTGCCAGGTGCCTATGACAGATTCCTGCCATACATCCTGATGGGAAGCCTGACTGTGCTGATCGGGATCCTGACACTGTTTCTCCCGGAGAGCTATGGCAATCCCCTGCCTGAGAGCTTCGAGCAAATGCTGAAGGTGAAATGGTAAGGTGGCTGCCTGTCATCCCATGCTGCTCAAGAATCCAGGACCTCTTTCTGTGTAGTCCCTTCTAACTGTCAGTAAACATGTTTCATCAGATCCACTGCAAAGCATCAGTGCTTTCAGAGTTTGTCAAGGGAGCTGCAGGTGGAAACTGAATTAGCTAAAGTGCAGTTACAGAACTATTCCAGAATTTGCCCTTGTAAGCAATGAGAGCTTGAAAAAGCCAGAATTGCCTGTACCTAATCCTTGGTCAGTATAAGGAGCTGCCATTATGCTTCCAGAGTAAGAATTCTCAGGCCAGGTTCCTGGGCATGCTGTTGTTGATCACAATTAGGGTCTTCTATGTCTGACCTGTAGCTTTTCATCTCTGCAGCTGACAAATCATAGCTAGAAATCCCAGAGTCAAACTGCATTCCCTTCATATATTCCCTTATGGTGACATAACTGAATTAGTCACCAAATTATGTTGGAGTTCAAGTGCTGTTCACTGCACTACAGAAAGACATACTTCAGAGAGCACTTTTTTTTTCTTTTCCCTAATTTAATAGTGTAACATTGTCTAATTAGGGGAGGGGGACTGTCTGATGACACCCTGTAAAAGTGTTCAGCTTCTCAGTCTCCTACTTGCTTTCAGTTTCAGAAATGGGCAACTAACCACTGGTGTTAGGAATTCAAAGGAGAGTCCCAAAGTCCTGGTAACACCCATGTGAAGAAGGACGCACGCTCTGAGGGGCTGAAAGAAGAACAAGATCTTCTCACAAGGCATATTCTGCCAAAGGAAAACAAACAAAGCCCAACAGTCAACGTTACTGCACCATAGTTCTCATCCCCTGTGCTACTGTACCTAGAGAGTTTACAGAGCAGATGCTGTCTACTGCCAGAGGACTCTTAGCCTGTAATTCCATGTCTGGTACCCCGGGTCTGTCAGCAGATAGTGTCTGTGCTAAACACAATTCAAGAGGTAAGGTGAGCTAGAAATGAGCTTTAGGAAAAAGATGGAAATGACTCTGGTCAGGTACTCAATGAAAGCTGCTTAAGGGGAAAAAGGAAGAAAAAAAAATAGCAAACATAGTGCTGGTGTTTTTTCTCGCTGCGTATTGAGCAGTTAAAGGGGAGTCGTGTGTCTTTCTGAAAACCTCAGCCCACACCCCTGAAGAAAAGATCCTGGCTTCCTTTGAAATCTGTGACCAAAGCCTGACAGACTAAGTTGGGGTAGAATTTAGTTGTGGCCAAGCATAGATTTCACTGTGGTCTTTTAACAGGCATTGGCATCTTTATGTCACTTGCTTCTCCCAGGACCTGGGATCTGTGTCTGATCCTGTAAACGCCGATGCATTTTCCTAAAGCCTGAGCCCACTGACATCCTTCAGGAACGTTCAGTGTCTTTGGGGATGGGGAACACCTTTGCACTGAGGAAGGACTGTAGCTTGCTGACCTTCTCATGGGCCATGGTCCTACCCAAACATGCCAAGCAGTTTTAGCTTTCTGGTTTTCTTCACAGTATATTTGCATATGCAGTTTTTTAGATCTTTTAATGTTTGGAGGTTTTTTTCCAAAGCATTTAATTTCTCTTGAATATATACCATGTTGTTCTGTACCTTCAAAGAAAACTCACAATGTTTTCAAAAGCTTCTGCAAAACCTCTGTACCATTTACAGATTTGAAGGGGATTTGATGCTCGTGGAAATCTGGTGTCCTGTGCTGGAGGTGTTCACCTGCAGCTATTAAAAATACAAAAGGGCTAATTTGGGACCACAGTTTTTTCAAAGCAGAAAAACCCCCAAAATACACGTCACCAAGCCCAGTGTTTTCTTTTTCAAATCCTACAGGTTATGTACATGTTTTTTTTAAAAAGTTTGGCAAAACTAGATCAGATGAAAGCAAGTGTAGAGCTTAGAGTTGTGCTACTACTGTGTTGTGAACGCTACATAGTTTGGGGAAAAAAATATAATACCTTTTATTTTTGTATTTATTGGCTGTGTGTGCACTTTTTGTCTATCAGACCAGGTAGAGTGATTTTTATCCTCTATAAATAACATGATTCACATTCTGTAAGGGCCAACAAAAGCCCACATTCTTCTCTAATGTCAGTTAGGGTGGGTTTCTTTGTGCTGACACTTGGCACAGGAATGGAGCTCTCCGTCTTAAGTTCAAGCACAAATACAAAGCTTTATAGCATGTAAATGCAAAGAACCTGTGCAATTACTTCAAGCTGCTCTTTGGGATGCAGAAATATTTACTTGCCTATTAATCTTCTGGATATAGGCTTCTGCCATAGATGTTGTGGTGTGAGGCAACCGTTATCCTGTGACACCTGATGTTCTCATCCCTTCTCAAGCTGGAATTTCTCTAATAACAGCAGTATTTAACCTTGGGTTTACTTATTACAAAGTTAATCTAGAGAATAGTTGTGTAGACATAATCGAATTTCTCAGTGGAGCCTTTGTATCAGTGCAGGATGGGTTTGAGAACTTGGTTAAATATTGGTGGCTGAATTTTTACAAAGATTTTGTATATTAAGTTGGTACTTATTTTGTGTGATTGTAGGCTTGAGTATTTCTAAAAGGTAAATATTTTTGTACTCTTGAACTTTGTAGTATCTTAAAACCTAGTTTTCCTTTTTTAAATGACAAAAAGCGTTGTGGGGGGTGTGTTTTTTAAATACCTTGGTTTTAATGCATCTCATTTTTTTCCTTATACTATTAATCTCATTTAGTATGTTGAATGACAGAGTTTTAAAAAAGTATGTGGCTACATTCTACGGTTTTATGGTGTCTGTGAAGACTAAAAACAGGAAAAGGAGACTGGCAAAGGGAACTTCTGTCCTCTGCCTGTGTCTTTCCTGGGCTCAAAGAGGGATTTCTGAAGAAACCCAATAGGCTGTGGAAGAACTGACACCACAGGGACCATGTCACCATGCCACATCTATCACTTTTGTCACCTTTACTCTGGTCTCTGCGTGCGACCTTTGATCCTCAACTGGTTTATTTGCTCTGCTAAAGTATCTGTGGAACTGGAGTAATTGTCACTTGTTAACCTCTGTCTTTATTGTAATAAAAATATGCACTGGCCCTGTACAACCTTCTTCCTGTGTGGAGTGTCGGTGAAGAATAAAGTCTCCTAGCTTTAAAGCTCTGTGATAAGAAGTTTAAGCAAGTAATTAAAGCAGTATTTAGCATGGATAAAGCAAATAAAGCCATGAAAAAGGTCTTCCACAAGTTCTTCTACACAGGAAGCCTGATACAGTGGTAGTTTTCTGGCTTTCAGATGGTTCGGTCTACACAGCCCCAAACACAGACTCCAGCCAGGCTCAAGGATTTTGAGGTTTAATATCTGCCTTGGGTTCATTTCCCACCTTTGGGATTTTTTTCGGGGACAAAAGCTTGACTGGGTTTTACCACACTAACTGTCAAACAGTCTGTGTTCTGTCAGAAAATGAGGGCCTTGGTCAGCAAAACCTCTCCACAGCTGGAGAGAGGATGGCTGTGGCGGGAAGGTGCTGCTGCAGGCAGGAACCGGGCAGAAACCAGGCAGGAACCATTTAACAGTTCTTGTGGGAAGACCAAGACGACCAGAGAAGGCTCTTGCCTCGTACTTGGGACAACCCAAGCCAAGGCCTTTCCCAAGAGTCCCCAAAACCCAGTTCATCCCTGGGGGCTGCAGCGATTCACCTGGAGCCCCGTTTTTGAGCCCCGCGGGCAGTAAGTAACGGGTCTGCTGCCAGCACGGTGTCACCCGAGGCCGGGCCTAGCGCCGGGCTGGGCGCGCCGGTTCGGGCAGGCAGAGCCTCCTGCGGGGCTCCGGCGCCGCCTGGCTCCTCCCGCCGGACCGGGGTCGCTTTTTCCAGCCGTCGCCATGAACGCAAGCCCGAGGCGCTGGCTGAAGTCGGGCCGGCGCCCTTCAGGCTCCCAAAGCCGGCGCGGCCAAGGCAGCTCCCTCAGAGCGGCGTGACTCAGTGCGCCGGAGTCGGCACCAGGCCCGG
>VXBZ01005418.1:102093-143236 GCA_013399135.1 Heliornis fulica
TGGGAGTACAGCCGCGATGTCTACCGCTCCACCATCGCCACCGAGGTGCGGGGGCGGCGGGGGGCGGCGGGAGCGGGGACCCCTCGCAGCAGCAGAAGCAGCCGCGGGCAGGCGGCACCCGAGGAGCTCGGAAGCGTGAGGCGGCTGCGGCACCGCTTTTATCCTGGGGTATCCCCATAGCCCGGGGTCCCCCTGCCTGAGCATCGTCCTGCTGTAATATCAGGCGTGCGAGGCGGATTTTAAGTGCTGTTCGCTTCCAGCTGTAAAAGCGGTGGCCAAAGGCAAAGCCCTGTGTGTACGGTAACTGCCGGATGGGTCTCACGGGGATCTGGGGCAGTGGCCTGGAGCAGGAGCCAGCACAGGAACCGTGAGTCCAACTCGATAGGTCAGAGACGTCTCCTTGAACTCGAGAGGTCAAAAGGGCTTGTTTTTTGTTGCTCCTAAAACACCCCAAAGCATCAGAACAAGTGGTTGAAGTCACCCTGAGCAGTGCAAGGTGAAGCTTTCGGGGAGCCCTGGTTTGATGCTGTGTCCCTGTGACACTGAACTTTGCTCTGTGCCAGTGATGAATCTGCTTTGGCTGTGCCTGCTGCCTCAGTCTCCCCACTCACACGCCGGGACAGGTCAGGTGCACCCTGTGAGTCAAGTCTGTGGTCAGGGTGGGCAACCAAAGTTGAAGCGGTGCCTGTTGTCCTTCTGGTATCAGGTGGAAGTTGTCCAGAGCCCCTATTGACTTAAGATACAAAAAAATGGATTTTGAGTAATATTCGAAATTCAAAACATGGAAGTTATTTTTTCAGAAGACGTATAATCCATTCGTGGAGCTCCTTTGCCTGACTCTGCCTGTGGGCAAGTTTTATAGAGCTGCAATTTCAGTTTACCTTCGTTTCTTGCTATGCAGATGGGTTGCAGTGGGTGTTTGGATAGTGATGGGTGTGAGTACTTAAGGACTGTAAGCTGATCTGAGTGCAGAATCTTCTTCAGGAGGAGGATGACTGGGGTGAGGGACTGAGCTTTGGAGAGGAACCGAGCTTTTGCATATACTTATTTTAGCATGGGGAGGCGTGGAAGTGGTGACACTGGAGTTGTTGGAAACATCCCTTGAAGATGTGCAGCAGCAGTGGCTGGAGCGGTTCTGACAAGTGACACAAGTGACATTGCCTCACCTGTTTTTAATTGCTGTCTTCCTCAAGAGGAAGGCTGCTCTGAATCTCTAGACACTGGCTGTTGCTGAAACACACTGTTGTGAAAGGCTGAGTTGCTCCTAGGGCAGCGTAAGGCAGTTGGCATCTTCTCAGGGCAGTCACGTTCATGAGTGAGCGTACGGGTTTTGTTCCAAGTGCCATAATATGACGACTGACCTGGCTTAGATGTGGTTTCAGCCAGTACTTCACCTCTGCAGCATCTTTGCTGAGCTTTGTCTCATTGCAAATTCAAACATCTTGAGGTACCACAGTACCACGGAGGAGCCTTCTAAAAACCCAGGAGCTGCTAATGTTTTCCTGAGGCTCCCCAGCAGCTCCAGCCTGTCCGTGGTGTTTGGACGATGTTTCTATCTGTGGGAGGTCATGTTTGTCTGCCCAGGCAGTATTTATTCCCCCCCCTCCTTTAATATTAAGGCTTCTGAGGCAGTTTTGCAAGAGCTGTGGCCTTTCACATGCTTACAGGTTTTCTATGTTAAGCTTGTTTAATTTCTTGGCTTGGCCTGGCTGCTGCTTTTATGATTCACTAATCTTGTGTTTGGTTGCGTATCTGCAGCTCGTTGAATAATCATGAGGACCTTTGTTCCAGATTTCACTAGCCAGCACTTGGAGGGGGAAGGGGGAACCTATTTATTTATTCTTTTATTTAAAGAAAGCTTTTTGCTGAATTTCTGATGACTGTAGAGAAAGTCCTCATGTGTGGTTCTGCTTTCCGGGGGAGACTTAAAACATTCAGTTTCCTCTCACTTGAAGAGAAACTTTTTCTCACGCAGAGTAACAACAGGCGGTTGTTACTAGCCAGTCTGCAGCATTTCACTGGCTCCCGTGTAACAGAATCCCTTTCTGTCCTTTACCTCTTGAAATGTTGTAACTCTGGATAAGAAAAGCTTTGCTGTGGCTCAAGAAGCCACGTGTGTTGCTCTTATTCCTCTGTAAGTCCCATAAAAAAAAGTATGTAGGAGTAATAAAAGTTTGTATGTGGTAGTGGAAGGAATAAAACCAGGGGTAATTAGGGGAAAAGGCTTATGTCTTCTGCCTGTCAGGTCTGTTGTGGAGCTATACTGAATAACTGGGAAAAGAATTGAGCAGTGGAGCTACTAGGAGCATCAGTGGACTCGAAATATGATATAATGAGAAGGTGTTAGATGATACAAGAGTGAAAACATTTAATCCATATGGGAGGAAATCTTACATACTCAATATAGACACTGAATTTTCTATCTGCATATTCATCCCCAACCAGTTCACTGCAGGTGGTGTACTCAGAGCTGTATGTTTTATACTTGTGCTCCTAGCAAGATCCAGAGCCTGTTTGGCTTTTGCCAAGGAATGATGCCAGTGGTGGGAATTGCTAAGAGTCCCAAGATGGGGTGCTGGGCTGGGGCTCTGCATCCTGTACAGACATGTGGGGAGGGAGAGTTCTGGTCCTGAGGTTTCCATTCCCTTTATGCTATTCGAATAATAGCTATACATGCTGTGAATTCAAGCTCCCCACTGTGCTCCAGATCCCTGTCCTTGCAGATCTTCTATGCCAGACTTTCAGGAAAGGAGCAGAGACCATGGTGGTGACATCAGGAGTGACACAAACGGGTGGTGTGGTACAGCTGTCAAGCCAGAGGTTGTGAAGGAAGGCAGAGACATGTGTTGTTTTGCTTTACCAAATCAAAAACCCACGGGCTTGTGCTGGGCATTGTGATTTCCACAGGCTTTTCTAAGAGTGGAGCCAGCAGCTGAAGAGTAAATCAAGCCTGTGGCATCCAGGTTCAGCTCAACTTCATTCACCCTGGTGCAGTGGCTTTGTAGAAGAGAAGTCACCTCCATTGTTCTTCATTTTTTAAAACCAGCACATCCTCTCCTTGCATATACTTATTTTTCAGGCTGAAGTTCATATTGGCAACTTGGCCCCAGGAGCTGATAAAGCTGTGGAAAGACATTTTGGTGATGGTCAGGTACAGAAAGTCTAGTGTTCATTTAATATGTAAATATGAATGGCTGGCAGGTGTATGAAAGTAAATGTATACTTGTAAAATGCTGAGGGGTTTAAGGTCTGATTTAAGAAGCATGTACTGCAGGACTTTAGAACCATACCAAGTGCTGACATTTCTGACCTTGCCATATAAAATAGGGTTAGTATTACTAAAGAATGGAAGGCCTGCAGTTGATAATTGTTAAAATGGAAATTATATTCCACTAGAGGAACCCTGGACAATTAACAGTAACGTTCCTATTTTGCTCTTTTAGATTAAAACTCAGCTTGTGTTCCTCAGTTCTTGATGCCAGAGTCCTGTTTCATTTTCTCCAGCCATCTCAAAAATGTGATGTGTGTGGGAGTTAAGTTTCTGCACTGGAATTATCAAAATATTTGGCTGTCTCCTTCCTGTTCTCTGCAAGTTTTACCTCTGCAAAAGTTTAAAACACTGCAAGGGGAGAAATTGAGCAGAATGTATATTGTAGATACAGACTTCTGTTTACATTTAGGTAAGGAGCTTTAATGTTACATCTACAGCTTCAAAGTGTCTTGAATACACAAATGTATCCTCAGAGGAAAGGGTGTTTAATAATACTCATAGCTCTCATGTAAGCAGGGAATATTTATATGGGTTTAAACAAAACCAGATACTGAATCAGAGCTCACAAGTACCCAGTTGTGAGATAATATTTTTTTTCTATTAAGAACCTGCAGAGAAAAGCAAGTGGTAGGAGAGAGAAGATACTGGATTAACTTAAAAAAAAATCTTGCTAATGTGTTGATATTTAAAAAGAAAATATTAGCTCATGGGACTATCCCACATAATTTTTCAATTGTGTGTTGTTCTCAGCAAGAGAGGCAAAAAAATTAAAAGCAAAATAAAGGAGTGGGAGGACATGACATACTGTAGCTGAAAAAACTCCCTTTCCTGTGTGGATTTTCCTGTATAACAGGGCTGTGAATGCAGTAAAGTTCTCAAAAGCTTTTGGATTTGTGATAGTTCATCTTTGGTTAGGGTTCTGGTCACAGCATTAGGGAAGGATGAATGCTCCTGCAGTGGAACAGCTTGCTCTCATCTGAGAAACATGCTTTTTGTTTTTTCTTTTTCAAGTGAGGTCCTAGATTATATGGTTGGCAGCCTCACAGCTGCTTCTGTAACTTTCCAAACATGTTTGGTGGTGGCATAGATTTCTCTGCTCTGATGCTGTATTGCAAAAAACTTTGGAAGAGCTCCCATATAATTAACCTTGCCATTTCCATGTTATGATGTAGTCAAAACACTGGGGAAATTGAAAATAATTGGGAAAATAATGCTTCAGATATGATGGGTATCTTGTTAGCAGCCAGAATTGAGTTATTCCAGTCTTACCACCTTGGAAGAGATGACAAAGTGTCATTGAAAGTGGAGCAGGATGAGGGAGCTGTGTTGGTGTCTGGGTGAGAGCCACTGCAGGATTTACTGTCAGTAACTCATGAGGGGCCAGCTCTCCTTTTGAGGCAGATGGCATTCAGCATCACAGAGCCTGTACACAGTAAATTAGGCTTTGCCCCTCAGGGTTTTGGGGGTGCTAGAGAGCTTAGAGGGGCAATATTTTGTATGGGGTATGGCAGTATCTTCAGCTGGGCTTGTGGCATCCTGACTGCCTAAACTTGCCTTGCAGTTTTAGTTTGACACCCTTGTTTCATGCTTTGGATATTGTTCCATGGTTTGCTGTTTAAATAATTCAAGTATTTCCTCTTGGGCCTTGAGTTTCATTGTTATTGTGGCTAGTGTGAAAATTGTAGGCTAGTTTTCTTTTTGGATAGAGGTGCATTATTGGTGTTATGATTAAATCTGGGACCATGTAAGATGGATTGCAAGAAATACCAGTCTAGCCAGACTGACACTGTGAGAGTAACACATACCTGTGCTGGTGTGTAGCTAAACCTGCAGTCACACTTCTTGTTCAGGTGAAAGGCTGGACACTGATGAAGTGTGGGAGGGCAGGGAGGAGGCCTGAGGGGCTGGGTTAGGGATTTTAGCATTCTCTGTTCTGTAAATGAGTTTGTACTGTGGCGAGGGATTTGGGGTTGTGGGATTCCAGTGGGATTTGGGGTTGTGGGATTCCAGTGGGATTTGGGGTTGTGGAATTCCAGGGGGATTTGGGGTTGTGGGATTCCAGTGGGATTTGGGGCTGTGGGATGTCCTGTAGTGAGGGATTCCAGGTAGCTGACTTGCCATGTCCGCGATGAAGCGGGACTTGGGAAGCGCTTTCCTAAAGGGATGTGTAGGTGGTGACTGTAAAGAGCTAAGGCTGTTTCATACCCTGGGCTTGAACCTGTGCTCAAGAAGTGACTGCTCCAGTCCCTTTCCCTTGTAGTGTCCCCCACCTTCTCCCCAAAGCTGTCCCCCTAGCCTGTCCTCTCCATCCCCTCTTCCAACCTGTTCTCACCAGTGGCTGGTACCCGCAGGAATCCTTCATGGGGTGTGTATCTCACCATGCATCTCATGGAAGCAGCTATTGCTGCTAGGTGTGAGGCTGCTGACCTGATTAACTGTTGGGGAAGTAGCTTCAGCCCAAAGTATCTGCAAGCTGTTTCAGTAAGATGAATATAAACTGCAACAGAGAGAGGTCTTCTGAAGTTATAATGACATTGAGAGGGGCTGCTCCGTACTGTGCCTTGACCGTTGAGCACCAGGGTTCAGCAGCTCAGTGCTTCACAACATCAGTGCCTGCCATTTGAAACAAAGCTGGAATGTTTTTCTCCTGTTTGTAGCCCAAATACCTTGCTGAGGCTAGCCTTATCTCTCTCAGTGGGGCAAAGGCCATTACAGCTGGCAGGCTAACTCAGGGGATACTAAGAAGTGAAAATAGCACATGATTTTAGAGCACTGGGTCATGGTATACTCTGTCCAAACAGCAGTGCCAGCAGCAGGATTCAATCAGTAACTATGCCTGGGTCACTTGCTCTTTGCCTTGCTGGTCTCCCAACAGTGATGCTGTGGTGAGTTCTTGGTCTGGACATCACTGACAGGCAGTATAGAATGTGGAGCTGGTCAGTGAGTCGTTACAAAGTTGAACACTTGGGCATTCATTTACCAGGACGAGGGGTAACAGACCTTAAAATCCCTTTGTTATGAATCCTGTGCATCTGTGGAGTCTGTAAATAACTGGGATTGCAAAACCAGGTAGTTTTCCTTGGAAATGGGATCCTGAAGTTCACTTTGGTGCCCGGGTCAAGCGACAGTGGAAGAGCTCCTAACGTCACCTTGATAGAGCAGACAGAAGAACAAGCTGGCAGTCATTGCTGTGCTCTAAGGACCAGTATGTTTCCACCTGCCAATGCAAGAAGCTTTTGGCAGAACAGTGCAAAACATTTTGACTCCAAGAACCTTTCCAGGCAGAGTCTCCACCTCAGTGGTCTGAAGAAAATGTTTCAGTGGGCACAAGCATGGCAGTGCCTGGAGAGCCACCTGCCAAGGGACAGACTGCGAGATAGCTGGAGGGAGGGGGTGACCTGCAAGCACAGGGTGATCAGCTGGAAAATTACAACTTATTTAGTAATGAGGGACTATAAATCACTGAGCCAGAGGTTTGGCTGGTTAGATTTTAGTTGTGTTTTTGAAGAAGTCTGGTACATGTTATTCTATGAAAGCATATGATAACCACAGAAACCTTTGGCCTGTATAAATATAAAATGATCCTTTTCAGTGTGTTTCCAAGGTGCCTGAGACATTTTGCTGAAGCTTCCTGGCTGATTTAGACTCTGTGCTGGTCACAGAACTGCTCAAACTTTCTTTGTTCTGTAAGGAAGTGTACAGCTTTTATTGAAAAAATAGAGATTTAATTATAAATGTCATTAATCCAAATGATACTGATAAATCCTTTCACATGATGGATTAAGTTTTTTAGCACATTGGACAGTTAGGAGTCTGACAGGAGCATCTGTAGTGATGCACAAGTGATGGTGTGAGTAGGGTTTGTTGGAGCAGTGTTGAGGGGTGATGGCTGTGCTTTGGGTCATGGAGAGTTGGAAGGATTTGGGGAGTAATGCAGGAATAATAGTGAGGGTTATAAAGCCTGATACAGAGAGATTTTTCAGACAGAAAGCCACCATTGGATTTATCAAAGGAGAGGTTAAAAGTACTCAACTGCAGTTGTGGATGGGGATAGATGCACTGTGTTAGCAACCACGAGCTTAACAAAAATCATCTCACAATTTCAGGTCATCACTGTGGTCTCAGGGCTGGCAGCTCAGTTACAGGAATGCCAATGAGGATGCAGCTTGTATGAGTTGAGTGAGCACCAATCACCTCCAGAGAAACGGCTGTTACATTCCAAACGAGATGTTCCTCCACCGCACAAGTGGAGTTTTGCCACGGGGGTCTGGGGCTGGTGCTGTTCCTTCAGTGTGTGGTTCTTAGTGATCCCCCAACCCTAAAACACACCCTTGGGGTGTAGCTGCAGCGTGAGCTGTGAGTAGATGGAGAGCTGGGAGATTCCTGGAGTCAGAGGCTCAGTGCTCAGGAGACAGAGCTGGCGAGCGGCGCTGAACGGGGGGGGCGGGTGGCAGGGCTGGGACACGGGGCAGGTCTTATGGGCATGGCACAAAGTTTTAAAAACTTCAGAGGAACACACACTACACATAATTAATTGTAATTGGGGAGAAAGGGAAGGTTAGTTTTGGGGGTCAGGGTCAATATTTACATTTCAACCTTTTTAATAGAGATTAAAACCTAGAGGTTTCCATCCCTAAAACATCAGAAGGGGCCCAGTGGGAGCTTTCTGAATAGCTGAGATGAGGGTTTGGCCTCACATCAGAGGCGTTTGTTGCCTCCAAATTCATCTCCTGTGGGGCTGCATCAACTCCTGCCCTCTGCCAGCTGGCTGCTGGGTGAGACTGGGAGAACTGGGAACTCCTTCAGTTGCAATGTAGCAGTGAGGTGAGGGACAAGGTATCCCTGCTGGGCTTTCCTTCCTTCTAATACACTTCCCTCCCCTCCCCTGCCTCCCCAGATAAAGTAAAAGTGAGACTCTTTCAGCAACAGCTGTTGGTATAGACACAAGTGTTATTTCAAATACATCAGCCTGAAGTGGGTAGGAGACTGGAACCCATGGTAATCTGGCTTATTTTCTTCCTCTTTTTTTATTTTCATTTTGGAAATCTGGGTTGGTTGGGGTGCATTTGTATTCCAAAGATTACAAGTAATGTTAGGTTCTCAGTGTGTGGTCTCCAGTCTCTCAAAAACATAATAAAGGAGGGCTTTATTTTTCTATATTCTTCTTTGTGTAGTTCAGTTAGAAATGTACAGTTAAATTTGGAATGTGAGTTTTTAATAGTGAAATTTGCCATGCACAGGGAAACCAAGTGTGGGGTTTATTCTCACTCCACTGAAACCTGGCAGTGTTACAGTAGTTTTAAGGGGCTGCTTAGCCCTGACCCACACACATGATGAAATCCTTAGTTACTCTGATACATGTGTGGGGGAGATACCATAGCCCTCCTTGAGTAAGGGAGGCATCACCCTGAGGGTAGCATTGGGGCTTTAAGGGATGCTCCTGAGGTGGTGGGTGGCTTTTTCCCAGCATCCCTTAGTGTTATTTTGTAGAGCTGCATCCATGCCATAGGCCAGTTACTCCTTTCTCCTGGGGAGGTGGTCTGTCCAACAGCTAACTTTTCATCCAGGTCAGCCAAGATGTGTGGAAAGGAGGAAGGGAAATCCTGTTTATCAGAAGATTCATGTTCTCTCTCCCCACAGTGGAATCTCGTGTGTGACAACGACTGGAAGGGACCCCTGAGCACCTCCCTGTTCTTTGTGGGCGTCCTGCTGGGATCCTTCGTCTCGGGACAGCTCTCAGACAAGTAAAGTATAGACACAGGAGCTGCTGGCTCTGATTGACACTGGCTTGTCAGCAGATCTCACACGTGAAGTTCGTGCTGTGTTCTGCAGCTCCTACCCTGTCTTTGTTCTGTGACTCTCTAATCTGAGTGTACACAGAGGTATGGAGTGAATGTCCAAAGAGAGGTGATGGGTGTTCTCTTTATCTGTGTGGGTTTTTTTCAGCAAAAGCACTTACTGGAACAAACCAGTTTTAGGGCAGAAAACAGGTCTAGGAGATAAGTTTCATCTGGAAAAATCAGATCAGTGACATTCTTTTCTGATTACTTTGGACTGTGTTCAGAGAGTTCTCTCAGATTTGTTTTCCCTTTTTTTAATTTTCTTTCTTTTTGAGGTCAAATTTTAAGTTCCCTTTTTACAAAGACCCAGAGTTTCTCTTCCTCATCATCAAATGCAGCATTAAATCTAATGGTCAGTACTTGTGAAAGCTGTTCAGCTATACTCCAGAGAAACAAGGCTTTCTTGTTTCGGTTTTTTTCTAGTCCTAGAGCACACTGGTTTGCTTGTTTATCAGTACAAACATGGGGGAAAAGGAAGATACCATTAATTTTTGCAATGTTGACAGTTGTTTGGTTCTTTTAAAGCCCAGTTTTTCTGATCCACTCCCAAGAATTTGCTGTGCAGAGCATTGGGTGCTGTCTTCCCAATTCCCAGAGAATAATATGAAGTACTCTGATAAGTTTAATTTTTTCTTAATAATTCTTTATTGACAGAATTGCTAGAATCCCTTAAATTTGTTCCTTTTTATAGCAAAGTGGAATTAAGATTTCATAGTGGGACCACTTACTAATAACAACATTTTGCAAACTGTGGATTTACCTCTCTCAGCAGCTTGCCTTGATTTTTTTTGCAACCATGCTGATCTCTGTCATGAACCATGTGCTCCTCAGAAGCAGCATCTAATACTCTTGCATTTTAAATATTTGCTCCTGATGATTTGTCTTCCTGATCATTGTATCAGTAACAAAGGAGTAGTGTACTGTACTTAGAGGCAACTTAACTAGCAACCCTAGCAATGGTATTTTTTTCTTGGCCAGTAGATTTGGGTTTTTTTTAATGTATTTAGAAGAGTTGTGCCTGTGTCACATTTCTCAAACCTCTCCTTTTTTGCAGATGTTTTGTGTCTAAGTTTGCATATGAGTAATCTTATTTTTCTGTTCCTGAAGATTTTGTTCATGCTGTTGTATAATCTCTTTTTTTTTTTCTTTTCTTTTTTAATCTGTCCATGGAAGGTTTGGCAGGAAGAATGTGCTGTTTGCAACTCTAGCAATGCAGACTGGCTTCAGCTTCATACAGGTCTTCTCTACCAGCTGGGAGATGTTTTCAGTGCTCTTCGTGCTGGTCGGCATGGGACAGATCTCGAACTACGTGGCAGCGTTTGTTCTCGGTAAGAAAGTCCTGCTGGGCACAGCATGAGGTCCTTAGGCTTGTGCTTTTCCTGTTCCTTTTCAGTACTGGCTTAGACACCCTGCTGCAAGTTCAAAGGAGGAAGATTACCTTTCTTTCTGTGGCTCTTGCTTTGCAGGTCCCAGAGCGTGGCAGAGGGAAGTCTTGTTTGTGCATTTAACTCCACTGCCAGTAGTGTGGCCTTTCTTAGCGCCCCAACATGAGCTCCACATGTGTACACCAAAAGACAGCGAGGGGTTTTTTGGCTGATAGCAAAATAGTCTTTAAAAGGTGATACAAGTCAGGAATCTAATTTAGTGATCTCTGATTAATCCTTGAGGGAAGCTGGGCTCTCTCCAAAAGCTGGATGTATCCCCATACCGATGGCGCTGAGGTTAACTGGTGCGAGTGTTTTTAGTTGGAGTTTTAGCTTGACAGGTAAAATGTGAGATTCTAAGAAGTTTATCAAAGTATTGGTTAGTTCAAGGTACAGCAGTGCTGTATAGCCTGGTTCTCATCCTTTTATATATATGAGACTGAGGGGAGACCTTATTGCTCTCTCCAACTCCCTGAAAGGAGGTTGCAGTGAGGTGGGGGTTGGTCTCTTCCCCCCAGTAACAGGTGACAGAACTCGAGGTAATGGCCTCAAGCTGCACCAGGGAAAATTTAGGTTGGATCTTAGGAAGAACTTCTGTCCTGAGAGAGTCCTCAAGCATTGGAACAGGCTGCCCAGGGAGGGGGGTGAGTCCCCCTCCCTGGAGGGGGTTAACAGACGGGGGGATGCGGTGCTTGAGGACATGGTCTAAGGGTAGACTTGGTGGCAGTGGGTTAATGGTTGGACTGGATGATCTTAGGGGTCATTTCCAGCCTTAACAATTCTATGACTCTATGTGTAATCACCTGGGTTGGCACAGGATTGTTGCATGAAGCTGATCTGTGGTGCCTCTAAGACTCAGTGCAGAGTACACTGAGACTACCCCGTGTAGTGTATTTCAGAACCAATTGTTAGAGTTGTTTTGGGTAAGTTACTTGGTTACTATTGAGTTAAAATAACAATCTGCACTGTCTTTGAACAGGCACAGAGATCCTTGGGAAGTCAGTCCGGGTGCTGTTCTGCACACTAGGGGTCTGCATATTTTATGCCTTTGGCTACATGTTGCTGCCCCTGTTCGCGTTCTTCATCAGGGACTGGCGGATGCTGCTGCTGGCGCTCACGTTACCTGGGCTGCTCTGCATCCCGCTCTGGTGGTGAGTACACCCACTTGGAACAACTTTATCCTTTTGAGGGTCATGTCTGGAGATTTTTAAGATCCAGACTGTACCAATGAAATTCAGGAATGGGCAGATGAAGAGTGCACGGTGTGGCCTTGACTCCTCCCAGTCGTTTAGCTGCAAGTGGGTGATCTGACTCATGCCTGAAACTTTGTTTTCTGTAAGCTTTTGTAGAATTAATGCACATGTTAAAAACCAAATACATCAGTAAACCTCACCCTTCTACAGCACCTGAAATCCATGAGCTTTTAAGGGTCGGTCTGCACTAAGGGCAGAAGGAAAGCCAGTTGTTTTGGCAGGCTGGGCAATGCTAGAGTGACGATGTGAAAAGCAGCAAAACAGCACTTGCACATTAGTGAGACTTCGGTGTTTTCTTCCCCGTCGTGAAAGTAGTTTAGGTGGCCTGTAAAGCTTCCATAGTCCACACGGTGGTGGTGTTTCCTCACTTACACACTCGTGTCTGGGATTCCTTCCGGCTCTGACAAAGGGGCAAAGGCTACTCTCTGAGTTGCCTTTATTGGACGGTGTTTACAGTAATCGTTTTTGTCTGTGTTATTCTCTAAGCATGTTGTTTTTAAAGGACAGCATGCAGCTTGTGGAGCCATGCATCTGAATTCTTTACTTAAACTGGCTTCCCACATTCTGAAGGTCATGGTCACTCTTTTTTTTCCCCTGAGTTATTGCTCATTTCTTCTAAAAATCTTCTAAAATCCACAAACATATGTTAGACTGTTCTTGTTCACACACACAAACAGAATCACAGAGCTTATGGCTTGGAAGGGACCTTGAAAGATCGTCTCATCCAACCCCTGCTGGAGCAGTGCAGTACACCAGTCTGCTCTTGCAGATCTGGTTTCTGTTGTCACTGCTCTCATTTCTGCATGATGTGGCAAGTTTGGAGGTCTCCGTGCCTGGAACAGCGTGTACTGGTGCCTGCAGCAGTGGTTTCTCTGGAAATGCAGCCGTGTTACTCTGCACCTTTTCCTCAGGGTGATTCCCGAGTCTCCACGGTGGCTGATCTCCCAGGGAAGGTTCCAGGAGGCAGAAGACATCATCCGAAAGGCTGCAAAAACCAATGGTGTTACAGCCCCAGATGTAATACTTGACCCTAGTGAGGTAAGATTCATTAGTCCAGTTGTCTGCTGGACCTATTAATGAGTGCTTGAAGTGATTAACTTCCAGACACACAAATATAAAAGCACAAAACCCTTTGCTTTATTCACGTTGCAAAGCCCTTGCTGCCCCATTCCCATGGGAGTGCTAACATACCTTCTAATACAAACACCTCTTTGATCCCATGTACAACCACCTTTTTCCTTCCAAACCCTAGTTTTTAGAGGAAGGTGATGAGCTTGAGGTATCAGTTGCTTTGTGATCTAACCACTTGCACTGAACAGATGTTATGCTTGGGCAATCTAATGGTGTCCTGTGAAAGTTTAACACATAAATAGTCCTGGCCAGTGGCAGGGGAAAGAATGTCTTTCTAGTTGAGTTCTATACTCAACTTCAGTTCCTCCACCATGTTAAGGAGAGCACAACTTGAGCTCCTTTCAGGTGCAGTAGCTAGCAGTATCTTCTCCATCCTTTTCTTCAGTATATTCTTGTTTCCTCTAGGTATCCTCCCTGTCAGAGCAGTTGGTGACTTGAAGGTGTAGATGCAGCTCCACACTGGTTCAAACAGGACCTCAGGAAGTCAGACAGACAAACTGCATAATCCTGGAGAATGGGCACCCCTTGGGCCAGCTCGGTAGAGTGTCTGGCCACTTGCCTAATTCTGGTTGACAGTTGACATAGTCTTGTAAAGCAAGTGAATATACGAGGTATTTTCATGTAAAGGACAAGACAAAGGGGAATCGTTGGCCTTTAAACTGCAGTGTGTTTGTTACTGGGATTGAAACACTTGGGTTGAGGTAGCTGAGATGCAAACCACCCTGTTTGCCCAATTAGTTGTAGATAGCATGACAGACATCCTGGTCTTGCTAGGAAAACCCAGATTTCTTGTAGTAGCTTTTTTCCTCTGGATTTTCACCAGAACATGCTTTCCACTCCCCCCACCCCCTTATGCTGTAGGCATGAAAACTCACCCACTGCCAACAGTGCAGCAGGAGAATGGAAAACAAGCTTAGACTCCAACATCTGCTTAAGGTTACTCTCCCTGCAGTCCTCTGTCCTTCTTATGAAGAAATCTGTTGGCCACCTCTGAAGGGGGCTGGATTTTGAACCAGCAGAAAGTGGAGGCAAGAGTAGGGATGTTGCCTGGGGGAAACACTTCCTTCTGCAGCAGGGTGGGCTGGAGCACACAGTGCTTATTTACATATAAATGCACATTATTAGCTTTAAGAAACATGGGTTAATACCCTGAAGGAGAATGAGCTCAGTGAACAGGCAGTGCTGTTTAAAAGCACAGAGAGGGTCTGGTTGACTGAGTTGTCCCATGTAAGTGGGGTGTAAAAATTTGGGTGACATCATTTTACCTTTCTCGCCCTTCTCACAGCTGCATGTTTCAGCCTGTCCTTGTCTGCTTAGCCAGCTCCTGAAAGGCAGGGTCCTTTTTATCTCATCAACTGTGACTCTGAATTTTACTGTTCCTGGTTTTGTTTTGTGGTATGTTTGGGTTTTCTTTTTTGTTGTTTTTTGTTTTTTATTTCCTGTTTGCTGGTTTCTTGGCAACAAATAGTGGCAAAACTGGAGAGTGCTTAGGAAAGATCATGTGATTTATGAGAAAGGGCTGTGAGCTGTAGAGCTGACTGCAGTCTGGTGCTGAGAGGCTTGGCTTCAGGCAGGGTGAGGACTATCAAATGTGAAGAGCTGTTTGCATCTCCTAGAAAATGAGCATTTATAAAAGTAAACACACTGAAGTTTGGCATGTGGGTCAGACTGCTGGTTTATTCAGGTCTTCAGAAGAGCATACTGCTCTGAAGGAATTGTCACCTGATTGCAGAGATGATATAAACTTGATGTTCCCACTTAGCTCAAATACAGTTTACACTCAGCAGATAATCTGTGTTTTGAATTGAAGGGCAAGGTATGGGCCTGAAATGGGTGTCCAGCCACTAGCTTGCCAAAAGAAAGGCCTGAACATGGAAGAGAGATTGATGAGGAATTAAGATGAACTAACAGATGCTTTTGTCTCTTTATCAGTGTGTTGTGTCCTACAATACATCCAGCTAATTCTGTTGCATCAGCTTGGTGTTTTGGTAGAAGAAATGTTTTATTTTGAACTAATACAGAGTAGAGGATTGTAATTAGACCAGGCTGAAAGGGTACAGAAAAGCTTAAAGCAGTGAACAACTCTACTATTTTGAAGCTACAATCATAGTTTACTTCTGTTGGTAACCAATTGCACATGCCATGAAGGAGCACACAATATCAACAAAAGGCATTAGGTCTTTAAACCTATTAAAATTTATTTTGACATTCTTGGGTCACACTGACCTAAAAGTTCAAGGGAAGAAGTGGTCTTTCTATACAGTTAGTTGTGCTCACACACAATAGAGGTCTGTTAGGCAAGAGTGATTCTTCTTATTGGGGAAAGAGTAAAAAGTCTTCATGTGAGTAGTGGGAGGTGGCTTGGCAGCTTGAAATAAAAAGTGTCAACATTAAAAATATTTCAGGATTACCTTTTTTCTTTTGATCATTCTGAGCTGCTAAGCTGGATGCTTGGTTCTTTCCCAGTTTGGCTGCTAACTGCTGATATAAATATACAGATTCAGAGATATAAAATGTCCTAACAGAAAAAAAAAAGAACCTCTGTGGAAGTTTGTAAGATAAAAATCTTGTTAATGCTCTTACTGTAAGACTGTTAAAAATACCATAAAATTGATGAGTAAGTAGCCTATGAGTAAATCCTGAAAACACACTATCTTTTGCAATAACAAAAATATGACATGTCTAGAAAACCGTGGTTCTTCAGCCACATAATGTCACTGTATCAGGTAGTTTTAATCAATGGGACTTGCCCTCTTAAATCACCTTTTATGTAGTTTGAAAAATCTCTCCCTTGTTACTCTTTCTTTGGGGTCTAAAGTCCTACATTAAAAAAAAAAAAACAAACCCTAAAACAAACAAACCCCAAACAAACAGAAAAACAAACAATTCCTCCTTCACATTCTTCATGGATGAGTATCTGCATTGTTTCTGTGGATGTGGTTTTATTTTGAGGAGCTGGAGGGTTTCATGAGGGAAGGAGAAGCTTGTTGTCTCTGCTTATGTTTTCAGGAGATGTCACAAACAGGCGAGGTAATGATGGGGAGCTCATTAGCCAGTTTGTCTCAGTTTAAATGAGGTTAGGTCCAACATCAGGAGTCACTTAGGGCATCTGTCCTGCTGCAGTGTACTCTTGTTACATCTTCCCTTGTCTGTGGTGGATGTAGAGGGCAGTTGACTACTTGTTTTGCTGGTGTTTGAAGACCATTCTTGGTTTGAAGCCCTCAGCTTTCTGGCCCTTAAGTTAAATAAACCTTATACTACTACTGGTACAGGTAGTAGTATACTACTACAGGTTTTTCAAATTGTCTTCTCATCCTTGTTGCTCTCTTCTTGTCTGGGCACAGTTGGTTTGTATGATCCTCAAGGTGTAGTGCTTAAAACTGGACATTATCGACCCTGCAAGTAGTGACAGATAAATTGTGATTTAGTGACGTTACTTCATAAGTCAAGGAGGAAAGTAACAGTTAGCAATTGCTTTGTGATGGCTCAGGGAGAGAAAAAAATCACCCTAAATTTTAGGTGACTTTAAATTAGGGAAGAGCAACTACTTCTACAGGTAGTTGGCTCTTATGGCTTGTATGTGTTTGCTTAAAAGTGAGGCACCTGTTTCAGCTCTGCAGTGTGTCAAAATGATCAGTATAATCAAAATTATACTGATGGATAAGTAGAGGGGGTGGAATTTATTTACACAGTTATTCAGCTTACAGGAAGTTAATGTACCCATGGGGTTTTGTGTTTGCTTTTTTCCAGCTGCAAGATCTGAATTCCCAGAAGCAGCAGACATACACCATTTTGGATCTCATGAAAACCCGAAACATCCTGACTATCACCATTATGTCAGTGATTCTTTGGTAAGTGTGGCTCAGGAGCATGTGAGCACAACAGCAGCAAAACAATTAAAACCTGCTCTTTGTATTCTGAAAAGGTACAAACAAAACCAGCTCAAAAAAAAAAAAACATTGACCTGAAGCAACAAAATTCTGGTTACATCAGTTTCTTCTTTTCAGTGCCAGTGTCAGAAATGCATCTGGATTGTTGCTTCATTCTGAAGCAGTGGGGTGTATCCCGAGCTGAGCAAGAGTCAGATCAGCTGGCAGTGATGCATGGGAATCCTGCCTGATCCCTGCCTTGGGGAATCCTCATCTGACTCTAACAAAGTCTTGTAAGAGCAGTATGTCATGGCCTGCCCCTCATTCAGTTCTGCTGTCCAGGGGTCTGAACACATCACTCCTCACTTCTGGGGGAGTCTTCCCACCTCATTGGTGGTGTCTCTAAAAGGGGTAAAGCTGCCTTGGATGTTCTAAACTGAGATTTCCATAGACTTTCCTGCTTAGCTTCTTTGTCTACCTGCCATCCTCAGTTGTAGCTGTACTTCATGCTCACTTTGGTTAAACACTTGTCATTTTATAGGAAGTCTCAATGAAACTGTAATTGCTTGGAAGAAGGAAAATTGAAAGGGTAACTTGTAGCCTGCCAGAGTCTATAAAAATGAAGTTTAATTAGTGCCTATAAAAGTGTCCCAACCAAGGAGGCCCCTGGAGTGCTTTGGAGCTAACTAAGCCTGTGTGCTGCCTTACTGAACAAGGTTCCTGTGGTTTGTTGAATCACTGTGTGGAGTTCAGTCCACTGAGTTCCCAATGTGGCTTTTTGGGTCAAAGGATGACTTTGCTAATAGTGAAGCTGGATTCCCTTGTCTGTCAGCAAGCACAGTGTTACAAACACACTGAGAAAGGAGTTTGAGCTGAAAACAGCTCAAAGGCAGTGCTGGTTCTGGGCAGTCAGTATGGTTTCCATATGCTGTTGCTTTCCCCCCAAGTCCAAATGCTGACTCACTTTTAACTGGAAGTGAGCTGAGACTGCCCAATTTCTGATCTGCTCAGAGCAGATAAGTAGTGAGTTCTAGATGCAGCCAATGCTGTGTGTGGTTGTAGAAATGAAGTGCAACACCTGCTTCAACAGCATTTTTGGTAGGAGGAAGCATCTGAAAGCAGCACAGTGGTGTGGCAGTGTCTATGTAATCCCACCTATGCTGGAGGGTGTTTTACCACCTGAGGAGTGAAGGTCACAAAGAGTCTATACAATCTGATACAATCTTCCCTCCTCTGGCAGAAAAGTGTCCAGTTCATTTGGGCTATTTTCCTACTCTTCTTGCCTTGCCTGTCAGTTGTCTAACCTGCTTTTAATTAATTCCCCAAAGTAGAAAGCATCCTGTGCCTACTCAGAGCAGTGTCTTCCCACCCATAGTATACTGATGGTATATTCTGTGTTAGGAATTGAAAGACCTCATAAAAGAAACTCTGTAAAAGAGAACAGCTGCAGGCAGCAATATATCACCTTTACTGAGTGTTTTGTTAACTTTGAGTAAGGAGTGAGGCTTTAAATTAATACCTTTGCTGAGTTTACATCAAGGAGGAGTAAATTGGGCTTCTTATCACCCTGGGGTGTGCAACTACCCCTAAAGATTTCCTAGAGAGTGGGGAACTGTATCAAGGTTTGTCATTGTTACAAGCTGAGGTGAAGGTGAGTTTCAGCAAGCACAGTGCATGGTATATGAGTGCAGTGTCTTGCACAGAGTCATGGAAGGCACTGTGTAACTCCTTCAGAGAAGAATAGTGTCACCTGGCAGAGCACTCACAGCAGTGTGGGGGGATCCACTTTGTGCTGTGCAGGGATTTTGCTCTGGGTTCCACAATAATGTGGGTGCTGAGGGAGATGAAGTGCTGAGTGCTCTGTTGTGGCAGTTCCACCAAACAAGGCAACAGGGATCTGTTTCCTTGTTTGCCACAAGGCAACAGGGAACTGTTGCCNCGCCGATGGGGAAATTCCGCCAAACAAGGAAACAACAGGCACTCCTGACCCAGTGCCTGTTGTTTCCTTGTTTGCCACATGTCACATGTTGATGAAGCATAGCCCTCTCTTCTCAGCATCTCCTGAGACATGGCAGGATTTGTCTCCATGGCCAGTTGTGTGTTTCCCTTGCTCACCTGGAAGCCAGCTGTCATCTGGCAGTGGCAGGGGACGATGGCAGCATGCCCAGCCTCCGAGCTCTGTCCTGCTACGCTGACCAGCCCAGGTGCCAAGCCATGCAAACCTGACTTGGATGCTGCCCAGCCAGCTTGTGGCATGGCAGAGAAAGTCCTGGATTGTTTGGGTCACTGAGGGCACCATACTTCTCACAGATTATATATATATATATATTTTATTCTTAGATTTCCAGAGCAACTGGAAAGATGCAGAGCATCACCAGTGTTTAATTGTTGTCTTGCTGTCTGTGACATCAGCACTTTGGCTGCTTCAGAGGTGACTGAATCTGATGTACTGAATTTGCCTTACATCATCATTCCTGTGCTTAACAGATGTGAAAATGGTTCATGGCAACCTCAGGAACCATAGAATGGCTGGAGTTGGAAGGGACTCCCAGAGGTCATCCAGTCCAACCCCCCTGCAAGAAGCAGGGACACCCCCAACTAGATCAGGTCGCTCAGGGCCTCATCCAACCTGGCCTTGAACGCCTCGACAGCCATGTTTGATCCTGTTCTCTCCTGCTTCTCTCAGGATGATAATCTCTGTTGGTTACTTTGGACTGTCTCTTGACACACCCAACTTGCACGGAGACGTCTACGTGAACTGCTTCCTCTCGGCAGTGATTGAGGTTCCAGCCTACATCATCTCCTGGCTGCTGCTGCAGAACCTCCCTCGCCGCTACTCGATGGCTGCCGCGCTCTTCTTGGGAGGCTGTGTCCTTCTCTTCATCCAGCTGGTGCCCTCACGTATGCAGTCCTTAGTTGATCTCAGATGTGTAGGACAGGTGAAGTGCAGTACCATGTGCTGGGCAGGTGTGGAGGAAGAGTAGCCAGAGGGGGCTAAATACAGATATTCATCCCCCACTCCAATCCCCTTGGCTTGGAGTGCTGTGGGCACAGCTTGTCAGCTCTGATACGTTTCCAGAGGCAGGTTGTTGGCTTTGATCTGTTGGGATTGGCATTGTTGTCCTGGTTGGCCTTTAATGTACATCCCTGGAAAGGTGCCCTGGGAAGGTCCAGGTGTTCAAACCATGGCTGAACCAACCAGAATTTGGTAAGCAGAGGATCCCAGGAGGCTGCAGAACTCACTTCCCCGATAGCTGATGACGAGTGTCTCTTTCAGGCTTGTTGAAACAGCCCTGCTCAAGGGAGTCATTGTGGAAGCATTTCTGATAAGCAAAGACACTTGTACTGGATTAAAGTTGATAGATAAATTGCTTGGCAACTGGAAAGAGTGACAAAGTGACATTTATTGGCTATCAAACCATACCTATCTGTTACATTCTCTTTTTTTTAATTTTTTTAACCCTCCTGTCCTTTGAATCAGTCAGACACTGATACAATCGAACACTGATACGACCTCTTTTGAGTTTCAAATCTTTGTGACCCAATTAAAGACAACACAGCTTCCTTTAATTAAATTGTTGTCTTGTAGCTGGGAATGTTAATGAGAAACCAAAGCAGGAAACCAAAAATAACTTGTTTCAAAGATTAGCTTTGCTCACTCTATTAAAAAGGGATATATGGCATTGTTTGCAATAGCAGAGATTGTAAACCTGAAATATGAGAGGACCTTTCCAGTTCTTGCTTGGTTCTCCTTACTTTTTGCTTGGTAGGAAGCCCCATGCTCAACAAAATAAAAATGTTGAGTCCTAGTGATTTAAAAAACAAACATAAAAAAATGTTGCCCTTGCTTCTAGACATGTACAAGGGAAAAAAAAAACCCAGATACTGGAGTTAATTAGTCAGGAGTTATGCAAACACAATGGAATGAAGAGATCCCAGGTACTGTCAGAGCTTTATTGAAGTCCTTACTGCGTTTTCATTCCAGATATTCGTGCCCTGTCTATTCTGTTGGTGATGTTGGGGAAGTTTGGGATCACTTCTGCCTTCTCCATGGTTTATGTTTACACGGCCGAGCTCTACCCAACAGTAGTGAGGAACATGGGAGTTGGAGCCAGTTCCATGGCCTCTAGGCTGGGCAGCATCCTCTCGCCTTACTTCGTTTACCTCGGTGAGTTAACCTGCCTGTGCACAGGGGTGCTGGTGCTCTGTCCCCAGACCAGTCTCCTGCCTCTCTGAGCCACTGGGCCTCCACTCCCAGGTCCTGGTGAACCTCCAGGTAAAAGTGGGGTCCTGACATCTCCAGGGAACGGTTGTAACGTAGGGAAGTTGTGTTTTGTGACCTGTTTGAATTTGAATTTTTAAGGCTGGAAATGACCCCTAAGATCATCCAGTCCAACCATTAACCCACCGCCACCAAGTCTACCCTTAGCCCATGTCCTCAAGCCCCGCATCCCCCCGTCTGTTAACCCCCTCCAGGGATGGGGACTCACCCCCCTCCCTGGGCAGCCTGTTCCAGTGCTTGAGGCCTCTCTCAGGACAGAAGTTCTTCCTAAGATCCAACCTAAATTTTCCCTGGCACAACTTGAGGCCATTACCTCGAGTTCTGTCGCCTGTTACTGGGGAGAAGAGACCAACCCCCACCTCACTGCAACCTCCTTTCAGGTAGTTGTAAAGAGCAATAAGGTCTCCCCTCAGTCTCCTCCAAACTAAACACCCCCAGCTCCCTCAGCCTCCTCGTAGGGCCTGTTCTCCCGACCCTTCACCATCCTCGTTGCCCTTCTTTGGACACGCTCCAGCACCTCAACATCCTTCTTGAAGTGAGGGGCCCAAAACTGAACACAATACTCGAGGTGAGGCCTCACCAGTGCTGAATACAGGGGGATTATCACCTCCACACCGTTCCTGATCCAAGCCAGGATGCCATTGGCCCTCTTGGCCACCTGGGCACACTATACACACTGTTGGAGAGATGCTCTGAACGTACAGTCTTAGTGGCTCACTAGGGGACATCTCTTGGAGATTTTCATTCTCTTTAAACTTGCTAAACCCACATTTAAAACAACCTATACTTGGAATGCCAGGCTGGGAGGGGGGGTGGTTGTCTTTCCTGAAACCATTAATCTTGCACTGAGAAAGCTCTAGATCTAGGAGACTGTTTAGGTTTTTATGTTGGGTTTTGGGGTGTCTTTGGTGTCCTGCCAGGTGCCTATGATCGATTCCTGCCTTACATCCTGATGGGGAGCCTGACTGTGCTGTCAGGAATCCTGACTTTATTTCTGCCTGAAAGCTACGGCATGCCTCTTCCAGACACAATCGAGCAGATGCTGTTGGTGAAAGGGTAAGTGTCACCTTCTGATCTGAGCACCTCTGTCCTCTGCTCTGAGGAGAGGGCTGGCCTTGCCCAGATGCTGTCACAGGGAAGGGCTGGTGTCAGTAATTTTGTTAGTGCTCTGTTGAAAGTAGAAGAGCTTGGCTGGAATCCCAGGCCTTCTTCCAAGTGTGTACGTGCATTAGGCTCCAAATTTGTCACTTGACCCTGAAGACTGAGTAAAAGTCCCTGTGAGGAATGCATTTGTGAAATGTCTTGCTTTACAGGCTGATTTTAAAGGTAAAGGGACATTTTGTGGGCTATAATCTATCTTTCTAGCTTCTGAAAGTTATGTAAGTACCAGTGAAGGGCTGAACTCTTGCAGTTTAGTTCAGCTGACCTAAAAAGTCATTGACAGCATTTGTCCTTCTGCCCCAGCTCTGGTTGCACGTAAGGTGGCATGTTAGAATGCCCACACCTGGTGTACAAAGGGGACCTGTCGATGGACATCAACAGGATATTAAAACTATGAGGCTGTCATGTCAGATAGGGCTCAGGATATCAAAGGTATTGTTTTTCTGTTCTCTCATCTTTTTTTTTTAAGTTATTTTCTTTTCTCTTTCCCTTTGTTTTTTTCTTTTCCTCAGATTAGAATACAGACCTGCATCTAGTAGCACAAGGGATTCAAAGGAGGAAGAAGAAAATCCAGAGATTCTTAAAAGCACAGCATTTTGATGGAACTCGTGGATACTTCCTCCACTGGTGGACTGAAAGCTAAATGGACTTTACTTCTAATACTCTTTCTAGAAAGGGCTAGTGGCAACACTTTATTTCCTGTAATTTTAACCTTATTTATTAATTTAAACACTGTGTTCCATACATTCTCTTTTTATATGAACATAAATACTGTATAGCCTTTGGTGAGATTTTTCAGCCAGAGTTGTTATAAGGAGGTAACACCACAGACCAGGATCTGATCAGTCCTTTGTAATTTAAATGTATAGTTCAGCTGAAAGATACTTGAAAATGAGTTCAAGGGCTGGCAGGGTACCCGGGTACCTCGGTGAACCTTGTCCAGAGCTAACGCACATTGGGAGGTAAAAATTGCCAGGGAAAGCTGCTAATTGCTGTTGATTCCTTGACTCCTGTCTCTGGACAGGAAACTTATTTATTATAGCAAAGGTTGTGAGAACATGCCTCTCTGCAGCCTTACTCAGATGACTTTGCATGTGCTGAATTTGTTAGTGAATTCAGAAAGGTGCAAAGAAGGATTTTGAAAATTAACTCTAAGGTGGCATGTTTTAACTCAACATAATAGATCAAAAGGATTGTCTTGCACAAAATGTTTGTAGCACTGAAGTTTTGCTCACAAGATTCCCTCGATTCCAGTGCTGGTTTTCACCTGGAGCTGTGTGGTGAGTCGTTTGCATCTGGCCCTGGAGGTGACCTGCTTCCAGGCTGTGTGATTTTAATGACCATGGAAGGTTCCATCTGTGTGTGGAGGGAGCGGGGTTGGTTTGGGCTTCTTCCATTTCCACCTCTGCTGGAAGTGACGTGTCCAAACTGTCTTAATGTCTTCTGTGCATATTGGATGATGGAAATAATTCTGCTGTCTTCATCCTGTGCTTTTCACATGCAGACACACACACTTGTTATAGTCACACCTAATGGGTTTGTGCTGCTCTGTGCCCTGCACTGACCCCACGGGGAATGTACCTGGAGCCAGAGAAGGTATTTCTCAAGTGCCCACTCAACAGCTGCTGAGAGGTCTGTTACTTCCCTTAGCTCACATAACCAGTGACTTGGTTTCAAACTGCTGAGGTTTTCCAGAGCAACAAACCTGGCTGGCAGTGTGCCAGGAGGCAGTTCCTCGGGTCACAGGCACACGCGTGGCGTGACCTGCGTCCCTTCGGTACACACAGCGTGTACGTGCGCTCGGGCCCGCTGCTCGTGTGTCACCTTACGCTTCAACTGATGTCACAGCGAAAGATTTCTGTCTTGAGGCACTTATTTTGGGTGTGCTCTGGCTTGTAAAGACTTAGTAAACAGAGCCTAAACCTTTGTCACCAAAGCTGTGCAGGGTGTGCTGTGGCAGCTGGTCGAGGAGGTTTGCATCTTCCTGCTGTATTTGCATAGACTGGTGGCACTGGCTGGTCCCAGTGTTGTTAACCAATATCCTGTGTCCTGCCCCCAGTGCAGAGGGGTGTGCCCTCCAGACTGCTCATCTTAAAAACAGGCCAGTAGAAAGAGTAAGGCCTGTAGTGGTTTGTTGGGTTGGTTTGGGTTGTTTGGTTTATCAGACTCTTCCCACCAGTGTCTTGAGCTTTATGGTTTGCTCCTCCTTCCCTGCATTTTCTCACTTGATGGTTTAGTGGTTTAATTTCTGGATGTGTCAGGATGTTGGGTGGTGTTACTGGGTCAGAGACCAACATGGAGAAATGTTTTGGTGCACCATCAGCTCTTCCAAGGAGAGGAATCCCAGTGTTTGGGCAGGCTCAGTGTCACTCCTCTTGGTAGGTGGCTTTAAAGCACCGTGTGTGGTTTGAGGCTGGTGCAGAAAATAAGAACTGAGGATTATGTCAAGCCTCCCTGCACATCATATAGCCATGACATGAGTAAACACACCTCAGGAGGGAGCATCTGACAGCCAGTTGCCCTTGCCCAGAAGACCTGACACGCTTTGCCAGGCTCAACATCATTTTTGTAATGTTCATTGCAAACATAAGGATGTGTTCTGAAACTTGGTACAGATATTTTTCATTGTCAGCCTTATTTTGTGGAACTGGAGCGTTTAGAGGAGCTTTATTTCTGTGTGTTATAGCAGAATTATCTGATAACCACAGGAATCCGAGTCAAAACACATTTAGCTGCAACTTCCTTGTAATGGATTTGCCAATGTAAACAACCATGTCCCATAAGTCTCTTCCTGTAAACTGTTTCAGAAAATAGCCTGAAATGTAGGATACACACTCGCCTGACACACGATCTAGTGGAAATTCCTGTCCTAAAGCACAGAGTCTGTTTCACGTCTGATTGAGCTGTAAGCTCTTACCCCCTGTTTTATCCAGGTATGTGCCTCAGCAGTGAGGCTTTTGTTCTCAAGTATTGCAATGTTTTGATATTTACTGAAGTTTTCTGTGGGGTTTTTGTTGTTGTTGTTTGGGATTTTTAATCCAGCCAAATCAGGGAATTTCCTGGTTATGACTAATAGGACAAAACACAATGGCAATCTAATCTCTTTGTGTCAAAAAAATGCTGCTGCCTTTTTTTTTTTCCCCCTTGCTCATCCTTTTTAAAAACAAAAAGTATGAGTCAGAAATGTGGCCTGTATTTAAAATAGCATCTTGGGTTACTTTCCTCTGAGTTTATGTCTAAAACAAAGAGCTTGTTCCAGCCAGGTAGGCAGAATCCAGCAAACATGAATCTCCAAAAGAAATGGAGGGAGTGTTGTGGTATAGGTAAGTGAATTAATTATGCAAATAGGAAGAGAGGAGCTGTCCCAGACCTTAGTGAGGCCTCTGTGCAGGCAGCAGGTGAGATGTGCAGCACTAAGTGTGACTGTGGATGTACCCACAGAATAAAACACGGGGGCTGTGCTGTGCCTGGGCTTTGAAAGGCATCTGCCAGGGGCTGCATTTTTGGCTGCAGCTGACTCCTGGGCAGCATGAGGTGCCCTTAACAGACATGCTGGCATGTCACCTTGTGTATGCTGATGCCAAGCAGGGTTGGGACTGGCTTAGTGAGGCTCAGCTCTAAGCAGACCACTTTGTCGCTTACTTTGGACCCCTCACTGCAGAGCTTCCCTCAGCCTCATGGTGGGGGAGGGCTGCACAGCACAGCCTTGAATCCCAAGTGAGGTCACACACTCTTCCAGAAAGAGTTGTTGGGGCTCAGTGCCAGTATTTGAACACACCTGGACATGAGTCTTGCCTGGTGTGTTGGGTAGTGGGAAGGACCTGCTCTGTGCCCTTCTGAGGGGGAAGGGACAGAATTTACTTCTGAAAAGAGAAGTTGTGATCAACCTGCAAGCTCCTTGCACTGTGGAGGATAAAAGACAGACTTTGTTCAGACTGAGCAGCACCTGGGAAACACTGAATGGTTTTGGTGCCCATTGTTTCAGCAGTGATACAGCTTGGATGAAATCAGCTGGGACAACTCTCACTACAGCCCTTCCCCAAGGAGAACAGCCCAGAGCTGGGATGGGGGATCCCAACCTTCCCTCTCTTTCACCTTGCCCACATCACATCATCAGCTCGTGGGTGGAAGTGGCATCGACTCCAACAGCTCCATCACCTGCTGTGCTGCTCCTGCTCCACGGGCTGTGTGTGGCAGCCTGTGACTGGGGATGGTGAGTGTAACCTGAGCATCGCTGGCACCTGTCTGTCAGCAGCAGGAGCCTCTGGATGACCCCTGATGCTATTTTGTGTTACGAGGTGTGAACGCTTCTCCCCGCCCTGTTTCCCAGTTACCATTCAGAAGGAGAAAGCACAGGGAGCTGCTGCAGTTCCCCGGGGAGTTGGACTCCAGTAAATCAAGCCAAGGAGCGGGTTTTAAATGCTTAATTATATTCTTCTAATTGCACAACCCTTCACGGTTCTACACAAAGCTGCCTTCATCGCCCTGCCTGGAGGTATGAGCAAACACCTTGGCTGTGCACTGAGCTTCCTTGTAAAAACAGCGTTCCTTCAGGGTGCTTTGCCTGCAGATAGGATGGTGCTAACCTGGATCTGAGGTTAACAGGAGGTGTGTTCCTCTGCCTCGATGTTCATCACACCCAGAGGGCTCTGCTGCCAGTGCTCTCTGGGGGGGCTGCATGCAGTAAGTGCCTGAGGAAACCCTCTGTCTCCTCGAGTGAAATCAACAGTTTTCAGTATTGGTATCACTGAACCTTCATGGTGGTGGTTGCAGCCAGTTCTCTTCAAGTGCAGGCTGGGCTCAGGCACCACAGTGCCTTAATTACAAATGCTCTGGGGCACTTTAGTGACAGCCACAGCCTGGTGTGGGGAGAGGGAGAGGCTTCTGTTAGGAGTGTAAATATTTCTGTCTGTAACTAAACTGATTCTTACCCTGGTTGGGTTTTCTTTTTTTTTTTTTTAATGGAAAAAAATGCTTGTTATCTGTGAAATTCAGAATAAAAATATATCTGGAATCATCTCTGAAATGAAGTATTTGTATGGGGTTTTTTACATCTTCATGTTTAATGTGTTGCTTTGATCACTGAGCTAGTTAGTTCTCTTTTCCTCTCTTAATCTTTTTTTTCTTTTATTTTACTTTTTTTTCCTCCTGTTGTGATCTTGTGGGCTTTACCCTGATTTATCTCATATTATAGATCTTGATTTTTTTTTCTTTCTTTGTTTTTAATACTTGTCCTAAGCAAAGAGGTGCAGCACTGCCTGGCTGCTGTCTGTGGAAGAGGTGAATGGGGAAGGTGGGTGCTGGAAGCGTGGGCTCTTCCTTCCTCTGCTCCCCGTGGTGAAGCTGCCCCTCAGCAGAGGGATCTGCAGATGATCTTGTGGGTCCTTGTGGACCATTTTCCAGGTGCCAGAGAACTGGTGATTCCACTCTTATTTAGAAACAGAAGATTACTGAGAAGTTGCAAGAAGCTTCTTTAAGGTGCTACAAACGTTGTTGGCCTGAGGTAAGAAGCTGCAGCCATGGCTGGATCCCATCTCTGGGGTTTTTTGGTGCTGCTTGTGGATATGCAAAGCCCCAAGGGCAAGGTCAGCTGTGTTCAGTGTGCTGGAAGGTTTAAGAAGCCATCTGGGGACTCTGCCTATTGTTGCCTGAATTTCTTCCTCAATAATTGGCATTTGGCCCATCTTGCACATGATACACATGGGTCTGGTGTCTCTGTAAAGATCTTTTGTGAAGAAATAGCTCCTTGGAGTGTGGACCAAGCTCCACAAGCAATCTTCAAACCCTGAGCCATTCCTATTCTGATACATTTTCTTCCTTTTAAATAAATTCAGTGACACAGCAGGGAAGTATGAAGAGGAGGTAATGTGGCAGCAGGAATTCACTTCCAGTGTTTGCAGAACTCAATCCTTAGCTGGCTGCCACAAAGAACACCCACTGCCCTCTCCTGAAGTGCTGATTTCATCCCTCAGGAGTGGAGACAAGGCAGTGGAACGGGAGAGGGACCCTGTATCCAGCAGCAGGTTGGTCCCAGAGCTGCCTCTCAGTTTGCTTCCAGAAACCCAACCAAAAGGACCAAGGGTGGGTGTTGCTCCCTTGGACCAGCACAGGGGATGAGATTCCCCCTGTGAGGATGAGCAAGACATTAGCTGTGCATTGGTTGGGTTCTCTTTATTTCTATTTAAGATAAATGAAGGTGAAGGAGTGTGGACATCTGTAGTGCAGAAATCTTGAGGAGAAACAGATACCTTCAAGACAAAACTCCTGCCCTGGAGAAGAGGTCTGACTCTGAGGGCTCACAAACATCTCTGTGGGATGAGGTGTGTGCTCAGGACTGTGTGTCTGTCCCAGGGGCAAAGTGCTGGGTGGAGAAGCTGTGACAGCAGAGGGAAGAGCAGGCTCTGCTCAGGCCAAGCAGGACTCCAGGTTTCTGGAGAAGGTCATGTATTTCAGGGTGTATTCATGACCTTCCCTCTCTGCAACCATCAATCCACATGGTACTGCCCAAGTTCCCTACTTGATCCCTGAGGGATGGAAAGGGAGAGGTTAATAGAGTCTTGCAGAGGTCAGAGCTGTGTGCACAGTGTCACTGGGAGCCAGGACCAGCTCTTGGGTCAGGGGCTGAAACTCCACAGAGCCCAAGTGCCAGGACTGAACCCACCCGAGATACCTTCTGGTGCCACAGAGGCACTTAGCAGCCTGCCTAACAGGTGGGTGGTTCCCATGACCCACATTGGAATCCAGATAACTGAAGGATCCTTGAGTGTCTCCAGCAGCTACAATTTAGGTCATGAGTCACCTCTGGAGCAGGGTGGTGGATTCCCAGATGACTTCAGCAACACTTGGAAACCTGTGCAGTCCATGGGCTGCTGGACTGGGACAGGGCTCCAGGGCTGCTCCCTTGGGAAATTGCTCTCATTTATTTCCCATGGCTCAGTTTTTCTACCTGCAAAATGTAAAGATTGTGATTCTGTAAGTTTAGAAAGCAGTTGAGGAGAGCAAGGTGTAGCTCCTTCTCCAACTATCAACTGTCTTCCTTCATTTAACTCTGCTGTGACATCTTAGAAGGTACCCTAGAACCTATTTGCAGCACTCATGCACTCAGGACTTGTTGACTGAGATCCAAGGCTGAGCCCTTCCCCCAGGTGTTCCCCTCCCTTGCCCCAAAAAACCCCAAACCAGCCAAACCAAACACCACGTAGCCATGGCCCTCCAGGACAGGGTTTAGTTGGTGTGGTGGTGTTGGACAGAGCTGGAGTCGATGCTTTTGAGGTCTTTTCTAACCTGAAAGATGTGATGGTTCAGTGATTTATTTCCACCTGACTTGCACTACATGTCTTTGATGTCTTCCACTGGCAGACCTTGGCTCCATCACTCGCCTCTCCGCTTGCTGGAGAGCTGCAAACAAACCTGCCACCAGCTCCATGCTCAGCTTTCCTTCCAGGCCAGGTAAAAAGCTGGAGCTGTCAGTGGGAAATGCCCCAAAACACCAAATATCTGGTTAAACTTCTGAAGAAAACAGCTTGAAAGCAGACACCCACGAGGTGAGCGCTCCCCGCAGCAGCAGCGTGTCCTGGAGCCTGTGGCCATGCAGCAGGACTGGAGCAGAAGAGTTGAGGAGATGACCTGTGGGTCCTGCAGAAGGGTTGAGGAGATCACCTGTGGTTCCTGCAGAAGAGTTGAGGAGATGACCTATGGTTCCTGCTCCTGAATGAGAGCCCCAGCTCCTGGCCCTGTGGCACTGGGGGATGCTCACTCTGGAGCGAAGGGACTTTCCTGCCTTAATTGTGCCCATGGGGAGGGTTCTGTGACCCTGGGGGGCATCAGGTTGATTTCCTTTTGATTTATCTGTTAATTGTCCTTAGCCAGCTCAACTTTTATGGCTCTGATAGTTTTTTTCCAAGCTCCCAGAGCTAGGAAAAACAGTCTCCTACCCCAGGAGAGCTTCTGAGCACCCCCAGATGCTCAGAAGCTCTTCTGGGGTAGGAGATTGTTTCCCTTGGAGGTGGTCGCTCCCCCCACCCACTGCAAGTTCCAGATCACCGGGGAGGGGCTGGGTCTGTCGCATCCAGGGGGTTCTGAGCCCTTCGGGGAGGTGCTGAGGCACCTCTGCCCGCCCAGCATCTTCTCGGGGATAGACCAACTCGTGTGTCCCGCGGACGCGAGGGGCCGCGTTGGGCACCGACCTCGGGGACCGCCGGCTCCAGGACCGGTGCCCCCCCTTCCCCCCGGGCNGGAAAGTGAAAGCGCAGCGCGGTGTCACTGCGGAGCGGGGCCGCGGCTGGGCTGGGGGCGGCGGGAGCTCGGCGGGCACCGGGCCCCCCACCCCACGGGGCATCTCCCCCCGGAGCATCACTCCCACCCCCGGAGCATCACCCCGCACCCCCCGGAGCATCATCCCGGAGCATCGCTCTCCCGGAGCATCACCGCCACCCCCGGAGCATCACCACCCCCTCACCCCCCCGGAGCGTCCCCTCTGCTCCGCGGCAGCGGGAGGTAAGCGACGGTTCTCGACGGTGCTCGGGGGCGGGGGGGACATACGGCCCCCGGGGCTGGTGTTGTGGGGAGGGGAGAGGACGGGCGGGATGCCCAGGGAAGGGGCTGAGTGTGGCTGGGAGCGGGGCCGAGCCCGGCAGCGCCTTTGGATCTTTAGAGATCTGTAGGGATCTATAGGGTTCTATATGGGTCTATATGGATTTATAGGGATCTATATGTACCTGCCTGCAGCTGGAGGGTGCTGGGCAGGTGTCACCAGGGGGGTAGGAGCTGAACTGCTGCCTCTGGTCCCCTCCACTGGGCAGGTGCGAGTTTGGGTGCAGAAAGTGCCACTTTGCTGACAAGACCGCGCGATAAAATCTTCATCCATCCAACCATCCCCCTCCCTGGCTGGCTGCCCCGGGGGTCCCACAGGCTCCCAGCACCCCAGGACCCCCGTTTGGGGGCTGCTGGAAGCTTCTGCTGCAGCAGGGCCTGGGGAAGGTGACCTTTCCATGGCCATCGAGGGATCTTCCCTTCGTGTGCGTGGTCCCAGTGATAACGGGGTTCCACAGGCTGCGGGCGAGCCCGGCACCGCTCGCCTTGCGCCCTTCATCCCGTGGCAAGTCCCTCGTGTCAGGCTCCCAGCTGCTCAGAACTCTGCCAGCTTCACTTGGTTGAGATGAAAAATTTTCCATCCTGGATGTCTGCCTCAGCTTGGCTTTCACAACGGTGTTTGTTTGTTTTCCTCCAGCCAAGGGGGAGGCGGGATTGGACCCTGGTCTTGCAGAGGGCTGAGGATGTGGTGGCCTCTCCATGGGGCAGCTCTGCTCTGAGCGAGGAGTTGGCATCTGGGGAGGGAGAAGACATGTTGTAAGGAGCTGTTGCCCAAATATAAGCTGATTTACACGAATCATAATGAACTACAGGCTTAGTTGCCTTGTGTGTCAGGTCACACGTTGATTGAGGAGCTGGTAACAGCCCGAAGAGTAGGTGGAGGTCAGGGACCTGGAATGGGTGAGAAATAAACGTGGATTTAGAGGAGCCTGGGGTGAAGTTGTGTGAGCTGGGATGCTGGGATTAGCCTCAGACTAGGCTACACCCAGCAGGGATGGGGTCCCACCACAGCAGCAGCTGCCGAAGCCGTGTGGAGGGTGGAGGCTTTGCCCGCTGGCAGATGAAACACAGTTTGTTCCCCTTGTGTGTCATGTCAGGGAGCTGCAGGATGGAGGGAGCTGCAGGATGGAGGGAGCTGCAGGATGGAGGGAGCTGAGGGATGGAGGGAGCTGCAGGATAGAGGGAGCTGCAGGAGCAGGCAGCAGTGCAGGTAGGAGCAGCAGCTGAGGAGATGCTCTACAGCATCTATGCCAGGCACGTCCCAAACTGCGTGACCCAGGGGGACACGTGGCCGTGGCACTGGGATGCGTGGGGGGAAGGTTTCCCATAGAAGGACACTGCTGGAGGGCTTGGGGTGGGGCAATGTCCCACTGCTCGGGCTTTCTGCCACTCCTCAGCTCCTTCTGTGAGACCCGTGGCTGGGTTTGGGGAGTTCCCCAAGCACGGGGTGTGGGGTGTCAGGTCTCCCCCAGCACTTGTTTCCAACGGTCCCACCAGAGGTGGATGCCGTCCTTCAGAGGAATTATCTTCTGGGCTGGGACTGGCAGGAGAGGACAGGAGGGACATCCTGGCTCCGTGGTGTCGAGCTGCGCCTTCCCCTGGGGACTGCAGAGGGCAGTGGCACCCACGAGAAGGGTGAGTGGCCCTGGGTGCTGGCTGGAGGAGCAGCCCAGGACCAGCCCCAGGAAGGCAGGATGGGAGCCCAGGGCTGGTCCTGGGCACAGTGTGGGATGCTGCATCCCTCGCTGGGCTCCATCGTTCTGCTTGGCTCACCGAGCTCTGCCTGCAGCATCTCTGCAGGTGGTTGCATGTGCCGGTGGTTGCTGCTGGCTGTCAGGGGTTGCCTTGGTGTCCCTGTCTCTGGGCTCCATGTCTCCAGTTAGGACAAGACCAAGCAGCCACCACCATGATGGTTCCTTCCCTCGTGCTGCCCTGACAGTGAGGATGCTCAGCTGTCCACAGCAATGAGAAACAGACGTGGTCCAGGAGGATGGTCAAGGGCTGGAGCACCTCTCCTATGGAGACAGGCTAAGTTGGGCTGGCTCAGCCTGGAGAAGAGAAGGCTGTGGGGAGACCTCCAAGCCCCTTCCAGTCCCTGGAGGGGCCTACAGGAAAGCTGGGCAGGACTGTTTGTAAGGGCATGGAGTGACAGGGTGAGGGGTGATGGTTTTAAATTAGAGCAGGGCAGGGATAGATGAGACCTGAGGAAGAAGTTCTTCCCTCTGAGGATGGTGAGACCCTGGTACAGGGTGCCCAAAGAGGTGGTGGAGACCCCACCCATGACATTTGAGGTCAAGCTTTAACAGTCCCTTCCAGCATGAAGATCAACACGGCTCAAAAGGTGACATGACCCAAGTGAGCTCTTCCCTTCCCTTCCCCTGCATGATTCCCAGAGCTGGCTCCCATAGGGAGGAGTCCCTGGTGCCTGGAGCATGGTGTGGGTTAGGACCCTTTGGGAACAAGTCACCAGTCCCATCAGAGCTGCCAGCACACCACGGTTGTGCCAAGTTCAGCTGTACCAGCCTGTGAGCAGAACCTCGTGCCAGAAAACTGTGCCAGAGCTTCGCCTGGAGCCTCAGAAGCACCTGCCAGTCTCTGCCCTTTGCTGCCATTTTTGTCCTCTCACCTGAGGGAAGATCCTGCCCCAGAGTGTTTCTGTTCTATTTAACAGCAGGGTGGCTGGAGGGGGGTGGGGTGGAATTGCCATCCTCCTTAAGCCCTTGCCAATGATTTTCTTGCCCCCAGGAGGCCCAAACCTCAGCTCCCACTGCAGAAAGCCTGGCAATGCTTCCCTCACCTTTCTGCCCACTGGGTTGCCCTGGAAGCCAAAGTCAGGGGACCACATCTCCTGGCTGTCCAGGGACCCTTGCTCAGAAACCCCTGCATGGACTTTATCCCCAGGGCTAGAGGTCAAGTTCAAGGCCATGGTGTGACAGCAAAGGTCTTTTGTGCAGGCTGCAGCGTGGCTGGGGAGGAAGAGGTGTAAAACACGACTGGTTTTGGATCTCTGGGGCCCGTAACGTGCGGTGGGCAGCTCCACGGGGCTTCCTTTCACCTGCGGCCACGGAGCTCTGCAGTCACCTTCTCTGCATCTCCGGTGCATCAGGAGTTTCAGTCTCCTGCCCCATGTTTGTCACAGCTTGTTCTCAAGCTGACACCCATCCCACCCTTTCCTGTCTCATCGAGAGCTGCTGTGGGGGGAGGAGAGCTGCCGCCCCGAGCACTTATCGCTTCGCAGCAGCCGTGGACGGCCGCCAAATCGAGCCCGGTCCTGGAGCCCGCTCGGCTCCAATAGCTTAATAAAAGCAAATAGTTTCTTAAAATGCTCCAGGCTTCTCCTTGCAGGCACTAGGGAGGGGGAATCACCGTGGAGTGCAGAGCTCTGCCACCCAGGAGACCGGGAGGGGGGTTATTTGCAGGAGGGAGATGGAAGGGGACAGGCCTGGTGGGGGAATGCTTGGAGAGGGGGTTGAAGAAGGAAGGACAGAGGGGATGGATGCTCTGTAGCCCTCGCTGTTGCTCTGTAGCTGGGGAGGGGAGGGCAGGTTCTTCCCTCCCTGGCTCAGATATGCTCATCCTGCAGCTGTTCCTCCAGGGACTGATAGAAGTCACTGTGGTTCGTTATCGTGCCGTTACCCAGCCAGGCCCGCGCTGCTGCCAAGGGCAGAGGTCCAGCTGAGCTGAGCCTTTACCAGTCTTTGTAGGATCACCCACTATCATCATCATCATCACCTTCTTCCTGCTGGGCCAGTATCTGAGCTGCACCAAGGAAGCTCTATTCAGAGGTGTGTGGTCCAGCCACCACTTTGAGATGAATTTATCCCGATACCAACCTCCTACAACCGCCGTTTGCTGCCTGCTCCGTGTCGTGCCTGTGGAAGTTGCATTCAGGAGCAGGTTAAATTGCTCTGCTAATGAGTCCATCAACCCCCAGGAGCTCATCAGTACATTGGCTGTTCCCCTCCAGCAGAGCCGTTCCCGTGGAGCCACGGAGGAGTCCACACACCTCCCGTGGCTGGGAAGGCAGCGGAGAAGCGCAGCGCTCACAGCCTGTGCTGATGTGCTCTGGGATGCTCTTTCTGGAGGTGACATAGCACTAAACCCCCAGCATGGGCCAGGGCTCGGTTCCCCCTGAGCAGGAGCTCATGTTCATTCATCACAATGCTCAGAGCCCTTTGCTTTGCTGTGGGGGGGGAGCCAGGGGGCACAGCAGGGTCTCCTCACCTGGGGCAGGGCGTTAAGCTGTGGGTGAAGCACTCAGTGACTTTGGAGGAGTTTGGGCCAGTCCCCTTCACTTTTCAGGGCCTTTGCATTTATTTTAGCAAAACATGCCAACAGTTTTTCCTTATGCTGCAGTTTGAGAGCCCAGGTAAGTCCCCCCCAGCTGAGACTGTCACCCTTAGTGCTCATGCTGGAGAGCCCCAGGGCCACTTCTCTTCCTCCCAGCTGTCAGGACAGTCACTGCTGGAGAGATCTTGTTTGAAGTGAGCCTTGATGAGGAAGGTTTTCACACCACTCAACCTCACCAGTGTTCATCTGGTATGCAATTAATTAAGCTCAATAAAGCTCACTTGCCAGCTCTCCCTTACCAGCACCTTGTTTTCTACAATGTAAATGTGACCCAGGGGCTGTGAAACCAGTTCTGCTGCTTCGGTACAGGGAAGGGATCTCCTGGCAACTTTCTCCTAAGGCAGCTCAGCTCACTGTCATCTGGATGTGGCTCTGGATGTGGCTCTGGATGCCACTTGGCAGCTCCTCTGCTCTCAGCACAGCGGGTGAAACAGCCTTTGCCTTCCCCTCGTCTGATGGTTGAAGTTGCAGAAGGGGGAAATCCAGAGGTGACAAACTTTGAGCATCTGCTGCTTATATTTATTTTCCCCTTTTTTTCTGGGTTTCCCATGACACCTGTTGTGTCCTGTCTGCTGAAAGCTCTTACCCACAGGCTCACAGAAGCCTCTGCAGCCTGCACCATCCCTGCAGGCTGAAGCCCTGGGGGCAAGCGTGCCCTCCCAGGCAGTGGGGACTGGGGACCTTGGGAATGAAGGGTGCAGGGGTCCTGCCTCACCCCACCCGCATCCTACTGAGCTGTGATGCTGGGGGGCTGCCCAGACTGGGCTGGAGGTACCAGCTGCTTTGTGCTGGTGTGTGGGCTGGGGCAGCCTGCTAATTAGCCCCGAGTCATTAGTGAGGCAGTGGCGCCTGCTGATGGGAAGAAGCACCCAACTGGCCTGGCCTGGCTTTTTGGAAGCAAGAAATTAGTTTTAATATGATGTCAGTGTGCCTTAATTAATTTGGCTGTAGCCTCTGGACTGAGCCCCAGCGAGATGCTGCAGGAATGATGTCCACAGGAGCCTGTGTCCTGATGCTGGGACCCCGTGGCTGCTCCTGCTAATTGAGATTTCTGTGTATCACAGGTGCTATCAAGCAGTTGCAGGGGGAAGGGCAACCACTCCATCTGGAGAGTAAGAGAACACCAGAAGTCAGAGAACTGCAGTTAGCCTTAATCTAGAGAAAATTGACTCTTATCAGTCTCCATTTCTCCCGCTTCTGTCTGCTTTTGGGTCTAGAGTTAATGATTTCCAGAGGGCAATAAAAGATAATGGCTCCCAGACAGGCCACAGAGTGGAAAGGTTACAGACCAACTGCTTGGTGCTGTGGGGAGCGATGGGCCTGGAGCTCCTCCCCAGCACCCGCCGCCGCCTTCTGCTGCCCAGGAAACTGCGGAGCAGCCCCAGGTCAAGTGATTTGCTTCAAGCTTTGCTTCTAGCAATGCATTATCACCCTTCCCACCCTCTTGTAATGCACATTCTTAAGTTACTATTTATCACCTGTATCTGTTTTTGCCACTCTGTCATGCTGTGGTTTTGGTCCTTCCTTCGATGTTGTATGATGCCGTACGCCCGGATGCAGCGGGCTCCCATGAGACCAGTGATGATGGAGATGGCTGGAGCTGATGAAGCTGAACTGATTTTATTTATGAGGGAAGGGTAACTGCACGCTGCATGAAAGCAAGCAGGCAGGTGTTTCAATCCCTCTTGTGTTACTGGTGAGGATCAAAGTTCCCCTGCATGATCCTTTCCCAGGGAGAGCGATGCCAGCGGCGTCCAACGGCAGGGCGGGACAGGCCCCACCGCGGCTGCTGCTCCCACCCAGGGTGTCAGGCTGAGCGGTGGAGAAACCAGCACGTTATTAATGCAGCAGAGGAGAGATTAGATAGAGGAGGAGGATTGTTTTATCCACTCAACCCTTGGAGTTCAGTCCCCAGGGAAGCTGGAGCGGGTGCAGCAGAGGAGGATCAGGGGTCAGGGACGGTGCTGCTTGATTTTGCCGCTTGATTTTGCCGCTTGGCCAATGTGAGCTGGTTTGTTGCATCCTGAATATTTTTGCCTCCCTGTCAGGAAAGGCAAAGCAGGGCCAAAAGCCGTCTTGTGGAGGTCAGCAGCCACTCCCTTGTGAAAGTTTCTTTTCTGAAACAACAAACAGCGTTGTGCAAAATAGCTGGCACTTCCCATGCAGCCGTTGCATCATCTTCCTCGGGGGAAAAAGCACTGTGGTTAATACCAGTGTGGTGACAAGTGGGCACTAATGAGTGCAGGAGATCCCTTGGCACACGAGGGTGCTCTGGCAGACCTGGTGCTATGGGGTGGGATCCATCTATAGCAAATACAGGGTGTAGATGAAGGCAGCTCGTGTGGGGCGGGAGGCAGTGCAGGTGCAGCGTGTGCCCGTAGCACTCGCACCCAGCGCCCGTCTCCCAGATGAGCTGGGGGGGCTACAGGACCCGCTGCAGGGGGTCTTCCATCTGCCTGCTGGATGGAAGTGGGTCTGAAAGCCAAGCACAGCCCATTCTGGTGGTGCTGGTGAGTTGTTTCAGTGCAGTGGGTGCCTTAGCGTATATCCAGCTGTGCAGATGTGTGTCCTGCAGCTGGAGCTGGTTTCTTAGCTGAAGTGCAGCGCTGTCACAAACTGGGGAGGGATTCCCTGTGGCTTTTAAAAACTGTTTCTTTTACTGCTTGCCTCTGCAGCACACAGCAATGCCAGGAACACTGGCTGTGACCCTGAGTGATGATCAGTGGGGATGACTCAGATCATCCGTGTTCCCTTATCACTCATCATGGCTGTTGGGGAGAGCAGAGCAAGTGTCTCCTGCCTGGAGAGGAGGGCCAGCCACAGCACACCCACCACCTTGCTGTGAGCTCTCTCACGGTGCTCTGGGGGGCTCAGGGTGGGACTGTCCCAGCTCCCACTCTGTTAGCAGAGGACCACATCCCCACGTTGCCCAGAGCTGCCCTCCCTGCAGTCGGTTGGGCTTTGTGGCATTCACACGGTTCTGTTTCCTCATACGATTCACATGAGCTCACCTCAAGAAGCACCAACCCCCTCTGCCCAGCACCAAGACCTGGTGCTCCACCAACCCTCAAAGCTGTGACCACAACTGGAAGTGCTTCTGTTCCCTTCACCCTGAGCTCCCAGGCATCGCTCCCCAGCCGGGCTGCGTGTTCTCCCCGCCGCCACGGGCGCAGAGCCCCGGGCACGGCGCTGCCGAGCCTTAGCGACAGGTCTGCTCGATTCCAGCCCAGTTTGTTTTCTTCTGCATCAAGCAAACTATTGACTCAGGAGCTAAAACAGGTTTTCTTGTGTCAACAGCCTGATCTGCAGGCCCTCCTCACCCGTGGGTTTCCTTGTTTAGAGAGAAATCACCCATATGCCGTGGCGTGCATCCCTCTGGTGCAGCGTGCCAGGGAGCGGCCGCTCTTTGCCACGGCAGAGTCACAGCTGCTATTTTAAGGCACTGGTGCCCCAGGTGAGTTTCTCAGCTGAGAAATGAATTATTTATTTTTTTTATGGACATGTTTGAGCAGTGAGCCATCCTTGCTCTCTTTGAACTACCCTCCCTCCTAGCTGGGTGCAGCCCCAGGGAGATGCAGCGAAAGAGGAGCTTGGCCGTGGATGTGAGCAGCATCCTCTAGATGAAACACTCAAGGACCCACAAGCTTTCCAACTTTCCTCTTTTCCTTCGAGAGAAAAGCATCCCCTAAGTGATTTCTTTTTCCCTCCTGTTAGGCAAATTATTTAGGTTTGGGATACTCAGCCCATTTTAAAGGAACCTTTGAGTTCCACCCAGGGTACAACCTTCAGCCGCGTGTTCCAGTAAGGCCCAGCCTGTGACCTTCATTGCAGCACTCGTGTCCTTAGCTTGGGTTTTGTTTGGTATGTTTGAGGAGACTGCAGGATGCTGTCTCCTTGCCAGTATAAACAGAATCAAGACAGTTTTAGGGGAAAAAATAAGAAAAAAAGAAGCCTATCTGCTTGCTGAAGTATGTCTCCCCCCCTCATTTATCTTGCCTCCTCTCCTTTGTTTAGAGCCCATGTATACATGGAGCAAGGGACAAAAAAAATCCCTCTGTGAGTGGTCAGTAGCAGGACTTCTCTCTGTTGCAGTCAGCAAACCAGCTTGATAATGTCTGTTCTCTTGCCTTGGGAGCATGATGGTGAAAAAGAAAAAAATACCCCTGGCAGCTGTCACTAGATTTTAGTTTAAATACTTCAGCTGGAGTGTGGATGAGCTCTTGGGCTGGCAGTTGTGTCTGTCGCTGCTTCTGGCTGGACTCTGGGGCTGTAGGAGTCCTGGTCTTGGGTCCCCTCTCCCCAAGGCAGCAGTGTCCCCCCCAGTGCCCTGTCCCCTTTGTCCTCGTGCCCTGCTTTCCATTCGAGGGCGTCCAGAGCACCCAGCTCTGTGTCGGAGCCGCGGCGGCCGGCGAAGCGGAGCCAAACGTGCCAGATCCTGGGATAAACGCCCTGGCTGGAAGGCTGGTGGGCTTTGCCCACCTGGCACCTGTGTTTCAGACCCTGAGCCTGACCCAGGATGAGTTTTTCCTTCCTGATGTGCCCTATGGTCCCACCGTGGGAGCTGGTGTGGGCTGGGGATTTCTGGTGAGTCCCAGATCGTGGCTGTGTTATGGGCTCGAGCAGGAAGCGTGGTGGCTTCCAGGAGAGCTTTTGTTTGTTGGGGCTTGTAATGTTGACATGTTTGATCTGGACACCTATTTGTGAATGTTTCTGAGGCTGGGTTGCATGGCAGCACGAGACAGCCCTGATCCCAAGTCCGTGCTAGCAGAAGCTTTCCTTGTTCCTGTTGTGGAAGTTGGAGAACTTATCTTGGAAGAGCATCCTGCTATGGAATTAATCCAAAAAACTAAAAAAAAAAGGGGGAAAAAAAACCCAAAGGGATGAAACAGTTTTCTGTGCTGGCTTTAATGGTGGTTTGAAGCTGATCAGCAAGATGAACATGAGAGCACGGAGAGCTGGCAGGGGAGGTGATGGTCTGGAGTTACAGCTGCTGGGGCATTGGTTCCTGCTCCCAAGACGTGGTCCTTAGTGCCACTGAAGTACATAATCAGTCCCACAGAGCTTCAGTCTAACTCCAAGACACAGAAACACGGCAGTAGGTGAGTAGGAAACAACCTGGTGTGTGCCAGGGCCTGGAGACACTCACGTGCGCCCGCATCACAGTGGGTCAGCAGCACCCAACGCTGCCACGGCCACACCATCTCTGCAGTGGAAGAGGGCTGGGAGAGCCCAAATCCACCAGGAAGAGGGCTGGGAGAGCCCAAATCCACCAGGAATCATCCACCCTGGGAATAAACCCAGCGGCTGAGGGAGCAAACCCAACCGTGACGAGGAGCATCCCCAGTCGCTCTAATGGGGATAGAACGGGGCGGGTAAAGCTGCGTGTCAGGAGCCAGGTAAAGGGTTACTGTGCCATAAATAAGAGGTTATGACATGGTGCCCGAGCTCTGAGTCAGCAAGATGTAGAGCATTGCTTCCTGTAAGTCAGGTGAAGCAGCAGAAGGGGGCAGAGCCCGGTGGCAAACACCAAACGGGCACAACACAACTACTTCGACCCTCTTCTAGAAAGCTGTGGCGGCGTCCAACCCGCCCAAGCTGCAGACGGGGCTGAGGGAACCGCCTTGGCAACCAACTAGTGGCTGCAAGGAGAGAGTTTTGTTGGATTTCTGCTAAAGAAAAGCAGATGGACAGAAGGGCTTTGGCTCATCCTCACGCTTATGCAACGCAGTGGGCCGAGCGCTACACGCGCAGCTAATTGCAGCCTGACAGCGATTGGAATTTTGACTGTGGGACTGTGTACACAGAAAACTGCTCTGATGTTGAGGTGATATAAAATGCACTCACAAAAAATCTGAGCAGCTTTGCTAAATTAATCCCACTCCACAGCAGAACAAATCGCTAATGGAGACACGTTGGATTTAATTACGGCGGTTTCTGTGTTCAGTTTTGGGCCCCTCACTTCAAGAAGGA
>VXBZ01005418.1:147647-158612 GCA_013399135.1 Heliornis fulica
CCCTTGGCCTGTCCCCGGTCCCTGGGCACAAGTGACCATCACCCACCTCTCTCCAAACTCCTCTCAGGTCATTCTAGGCAGGGAGAAGATCTTCCCTACCTTCTAGAAGAGGAATACGGGTAATTCCGACGTCGGGGACAGCAGGAAGAGGAGCTGGGCTGAGGACCCCCCGGTGGGTGCAGGAGTTTGTTCTTCTCTGTTTTCAGGATTAAGCTGCCTGATGGTTGTTGGTTATTAATACTGCTCAAGGACTTTGGTGTCATTCAGAGGGAGCTTTGTGTTGGGGGGGGGTGTCCAGTGACAGGATGCCATCAAGCAGCACCTTCACGTGCATTGATGAAAATAACCTGAAATCCCTTCCCAGCACAAAGGTCCTGGAGGAGCAGAACAATCTGACTAGTTATTTGTTATTTACATAATAACCAACTCCAAGAGAGGAGCTACCTGGAAGAATTTCCAGCAGTTTTTACAGACTGTATTTCAAATTTCTAGAAATCTGCTCCAGGAGGGGGCCACAGGCCAAGCTGGGGGCTCATCTGTTCCACCGGTGTCTTGGGGAGAAGCCGAAGCTGGAAACAGCTCCCAAAGAGTTCCTGGACTGGTGGCTAACCAGGACTTTGGTTGGAGACATCAGACTCTTATCAATAAGTTTCAGAAGATGCATGCTTGGCCATGTGGACCATCTCCATCTGTCCATCTGTCAGCAAGGACCTGGTCCACCTGCCATGTCACTGGTCCCATGTGCCAGAGAGGATGCAGGTATGAACCTGGGCTTTTGTCCACCAAATGAAACGCTTCCAATCAAGGTCTGTCCATATGCCAAAAGACCAAAAATGAAGCCATTTGAATCCAGGGGATGTGGTGCATGTGCTCTGAGCTGTCTTCAGGGTGGTGGGGGCTTCCATCAGAAAAAAGAGGGACGGTGCTGGGCCTGTTTTGGTTGTACCCAGGATGAAGTCAGGGTTCATTCGGGCAGAAGGGAGGCTCAGAATAGCACAGACTTATCTTCTTTTGCAAAAATATAATAAGTTGGATTAATCTGATCTTGTGGTCCTGAAGATCAGACCATCTGCTGTGACACAGAGCTGGTTGATGACGGCGCTAGACGGGGTTCTTCTGAGGCCAGGACCTCTCACTGCGGACACTGTACTGGCAGTGGTGACATCTGCCATTAGTTGTCACACTCCTCTGGTTCTGCTCTCCACACCAGACGTGGCTCCAGTCTCACCCTGCCTGCTCTTGGCAAGGTGCTGCATGGAAGGGAGTGTTCAGACTCGGTTCTGAGCTTGGACAATGGGGTGAGAGTGAAACCACCAGGAGATGTGGTGGCTCCTGCATGAGAGCTTCTGCCTTCGCTTCGCATCGGAGCGTGGTCCCCTGCTGGTCACCAACACCATCCTGGAGTCCCCATGGATGGAGGGTTTGATCAGAGACCCCTGTGCATCCATCTGCTCCCATCGAGAGCACTGAGGGCAGCCAAAGGGGCAGAGTCTTCAGTCCTCCTCTGCCACCGGGGCAGTCGGGGATGGGGAGCGTGAGGAGAAGTTTCACTGGGAGGTGAAACCAGACAGATGGAATTCTGTGAGTGCCAAAGTGATGGATGTCCTGAACTGGTGTCACTGGGTGGTACCCCGAGGGCCCAGAGACACCATGGAAGGTGTGCTCCTTCACCAGGAGCTTCTCCAAAACCTTCTCCAGTACAAGTGTAGGGTCTTGCAGTTGTGGAGGAACCACCCCAGGGACCAATAAAGGTTGGGGACTGGCCTGTTGGAGAGCAGTGGAGGTGAGAGTCCTGGGGGACATCAGGATGGCCCTGAGCCAGCAATGTGCCCTCATGGCCAGGAAGGCCAATGGCATCCTGGGGTGTATTAGGGGGGTGGTTAGTAGAAGAGGAGACTGAGGGGTGACCTCATTAATGTCTATCAATATGTAAAGTGTGGCAGGAGGATGGAGCCAGGCTCTTCTCAGGGATGGCCAGTGACAGGACAAGGGGCAACGGGTCCAAGCTGGAGCAGGGGAGGTTCCATGTTATCATAAGGAGAAACTATTTCCCTGTGAGAGTGACAGAGCCCTGGGCCAGGCTGCCCAGAGAGGTGGTGGAGTCTCCTTCTCTGTAGACATTCAAACCCACCTGGACATGTTCTTGTGTGACCTGTTCAAGGTGACCCTGCTCTGGCAGGGTGTTGGACTGGGTGATCTTTTGAGGTCCCTTGCAGCCCCCATCATTCTGGGATTCTGTGCTTTCCCCACCTTCCCCCTGCTTGGTGTTTCCTTCAGAGGAGCCACGGGTGAGAGGGACCACTCACAGCCCTGGTGTCACAGGTTCTTGGGTAACGAGTCTATTTGCTTTCCTAAGGCCTGTGTGATGTGGGACTTTCCAGAAATGACACCTGATTTGGCTGCTGAGCCACTGGCCCCAGTGGTGGGGATCATATTTCCCCTCAACCTTGACAAAGTTGATCTTCTTGAGCCATGAACTTCATGACCACCATTAACAAAGAGAAAATAATTACTTGGTGATTTGGGGAAGGGAAGTTTTTCATCATATATTTGATTTTGAAATATAAGGAATTAGAGGGGGGCCAAAAGCAAACAAAAATATGTGTATAAATATCTGCTTTCCCCAGAAATTGTTCCTTTTTTTTTTGTGATTTATGGAAAAGCTTTGCTCTCCTCTTCTTCCTCTGCACTGCTTCCTCCCTCTTCTCGTCCAAACAACTTTTCCTAAGCTTTGCAAAGTTTGTTCTAGTTTCTGCTGAACAAAGCCAGGCACCAGTTGTGTTTTTCTTTGGAGGCAAAGCGAAACTTTCTCTCCCATTTTTCCTCCACGAGCACCCTCAGTTTTCCAAGTCCTTTCGCTGTCGCTCCTTGTCAGGGGGCAGAATGGTTCCAGTGATTTTGTTCGGGGGGGAGGATGGGGATTACTGCCCGGCTGAGACCTCTTTTGTGTTTTCCCACGGTAGATCCGTGTTCCCGGGCACGGTGGGTTTCCCCCGTGGATCTTTACCACCTCCTGCCTGCGTGGACCACTCATCCTCGGGGCTGAAGGGTGAAGAGCAGAAGCTCCCTGCGCACAGACTCGGAGATGCTGCGTTTACTCCGCTCCTGCCCGTTATCCCGGGACATCCCTGGGTTTCTTTGCAGCCATCCTCGTCCCGGGTAAGCGCATCTCCCTGGCTCGCAGGGGGCTGGGAGAGGAACTTCAAGCCCCGGAGGTGCATTCGCATGACAAAGCAGAGCCCTGAGCGGTGGGGGAGGGATGCGGCTTGTGGGGAAGTACCGAGCGGAGAAGTGGTACCTCGAAAAAGCTGCTGCGGGCTGGGGCTGAGGAGGGGAGTTCCCGAGGTGGAGCCTCAGAGCATCCCTGTGGACAGGCGCTGGGGTGCGCTGGGAGGTGGGGGGGGTCCTGGGGGGCACTCGGGGTATGGGAGGCAGCACGTCTGTGCCTTCATCTCTGCCCCCTGCCCAACACACGGGAAGGGCTCTGGTGTGAGGAAGAGGATGGTGTTCCCCCGCTCTAAGGGGATATAGTTGAAATAAGGTTGTGAGAGGGGAGGGGGTCGGCAGGGGGTCGGCAGACCCGCTGCTTTGCCGAGGAAGGAGGAGGAGAGCTGTGTAAAATATATCAGAGGTAATGTGGGGTCAGCTGGCTTGGTGCCAGCATTGTAAAACCCTATATATAGATAGATACAGGTATATATAGAGAGAGAGAGATAGAGGAGGGGGTGTATGTGCATATATGCCCATACACACAAGACTTGCAGTGATAATGGTGATCAGCACATGAAGAAATCAATACACTTTGGTAGAGAAGGAATATTTCATGTCAGCTCATCTAGACATTCTCCACATGTTAACGTTGTCCCTCTCCTGACAGAGCTCAGTACGTGGTTTGTGGCCAGAAGAGGCACAGGATGAAGCCAAGGCTGGGAAACCTGCCCTTGGAGACAGGGGTGCAGCTTCTTGTGGAGCAGCAGTTGGTGGTCCACCCCCCTGGCAGCATGATGGGGAAGCTCTTGCCATCCAGCAGCTCTTGGGTGTCTGATGTGACAAAGGGACAGAAGAGGAAGAAAGGTGGTCAAGTTAGTCCTGGATCAGAGTTTGGGTTCACAGACCTTAATTTTGGCATTTCTCGCACATTCTGCAGCTGGAGCACAGAATGATGGGGGTTGGGAGGGACCCTGAAAGTCCAACCCCCTGCCAGAGCAGGATCACTATGATTAAATCACACAGGAATGTGTCCAGATTGGTCTGGAATGTCTCCAGAGAAGGAGACTCCACAACCTCTCTGGGCAGCCTGTCCCAGGGCTCCATCACCCTCACAGGGAAAGAGTTTGTCCATGTCTGCTCCATGCAGGAGCCTTGGGAGCACCAGCGAGACGGGTCTGTGTGTTCTTCCAGAGAAGTGGATTTGTTTCAATGGAACCAGCCCACTGGCTCATCACTCAGCTGTGTCACGATGGGGATGAAGGACAGCTTCCACCTTGCATCATCTCACTGCTGGAGGTTTTGACCTTGCTCACATGTCTGTTACTTCACTGATGTTCAGACTTTGACCCTACCAAGACCGTTTTCAGACCATCTCTGGATTTCAGTTGCCAAACTCAAAGGCAGGGGCCTCCCATGAGGGCTTTCTCTGCCTAACCCAAACTAAAGACCATCCTGTGCTGACCATGCTCACCCCACTTCAATCCCTCTCTTCAGGAGGTCTCGCTGCCTTTCTGGAACCACCTGGATCATTAGAAATTTGGCTTCTGAATGCACTGGAAATGCAGACCTACAATTCCCACAGGCACATGAGGATGTGGTGGGGTGGACATGCATGTTGTATCGTGACAATCCAATCTTCTGTGGCCATCAGACATCTGGAAGGAGGTTTGGAAGGAGGTTCAACCAGTTCTACCCCACACCAGGCAGTGGGTCCTCACTTCACTGTGCATCTCTGGCCAGATTTCTCCATGTAGAATGTAGTACTGTGCAAGAGCCAGGTATTGTTTACAAAGTGTTTGGTAATTAATATCTCCTGCACTGAAAATTGAACTAAATATATAGCTGTTAAATAGGAGTTTGGAGAAAACAGCTTTCAGGGGGGAAAATCTTTGAAGTTACCTGTTTTAGTTCAGGTTTCACATTTAAATTTCCTCAAAGATGTGGGCAGGATCCATTTGCCCTTTGTACATGTGATGTATTTGTTCCCATATGCCATCACACAGCTCCTTTCAGGCTGAACATTGTACTGGAATGCAGCAAAAGACAATTTTAAGATATGAAACTGGATGAGACCATATTTCCTACTGCATAAAATGCACCCCTGGAATTTTCAGTTCTTCTTTCTGCAGTATTACACATGCCTTTATAAAGTACTATGGCTGATGAGCTAAAAAAAAAGAAAAAGAAAAAAAAACAACAAACCCAACATAAACCCCAGCCCTGTGGGTTTGGATATGTTCACTTCAAGTTTGTGGTTAATATTTCCCAGGCTGCTTAGAGGTGAGCCCAAGTTCAGTCATCACACAGCAGCTTCACCAGCCTCTGCTGCTCTTTCTAAATGACTGATAAAAAAGCTTGTGAAAAGAAAAAAAAAAAGGAGCTGTGGTAAATTGCATCACCCTTGTTATGTGTTTTGAGATGGGCACAGGACACAAGCTGCGTGTCGGGGTCACGCTCAGCCCGCGGTGGCCGCAAACGCGTCGCTGTGAATGAGTTGTGGAACCGGCTCGAGCCAGGCTGCTTTTCCCTTTGGCTCTGCCAGTCTGGGGTTAGAGGGTGGTTCTGCAGACCCCAGAGCTGTCTGTGGTGGGGGTAAGGTGCTGCTCTGGGTGGCAGTCCCCAGGCAGGACCCCCCAGCAGCTACTGGTGTTCAAATGGGGTGAGACCCTCCAGCAGCTCCTCGCTGCCTGTGCCCTGAACTGGGCAACTTCTCTGTAACCCCCTCTCCTTCCCAAGCTACAAAGTGGGGTGTCCTCCTCAGCCTTTGAGAGGTTTTCCCTTAACCTCATCAAGCTCCACTGCCAAGAAGTCCACAGCAGATCGAGCTGCGGCGGCCGAGCGGTGAGAACACGCGTGGAGTCGGTGCTGAAGATCCATCAGCATCTTTAAACAGCTGCGAGAGGAAGAAGAGGGGACTCCCTGGTTTGGCAGTGTCACCTTGGGAATCAAACCAAGCACAGCCTCTGTGTGCAGCCAGAGCTGCTGCCCGCTGCCTGCCCGTGGTGGTTGTGGTGCTGGGGAGGGTTATATGTGTTCTATTTGTATGTAAATATAAGAAAGCAGAAGCACAACCCCCCTGTGTGTGCTCAGCTGTTCTTGAATAAACCCACAGAGTGACACTCTGGGAGGGAGGCAGCACAGCCTTAACAAGTGTGAGTATCCCTGCTCGCAGCCTACCACGCTGAGTAACGACTGGGGTTGTGTTATTCAGGGGGAGGGGGGGTGTTCTGTGCTCCCCAAACTCGATATGCACATCCTGAAGAACCTCCTGGCTGCACTGCTGGGTAGGAGCACGGTGCTAAGTTGTGCCTGTGCTGCTGGGGTGCTCCCTGGCATCTGTCTGTACCTGGGCACCGAGCTGTGATGTGTCCCCTGGACCTGCAGCGCTCCTCACACCTTCCTCCCACCATCACATGGTTGTTTGCTAAACCAAAATGGTCCATAATGCCTGGCACAAGTCACAGCTCCTCTGGGGTCGGTGTTTTCCCTCCTGGGGGGACAGTGGGGTGAGATTGGCAGCGGTGAACCAGCCTTTGGGAAGTTACTGTCGCTGGCACAGCTTTTGGATGGGGTGAGTGGGGGGCAAGTGGTGACTTAAGGCAGAGCCAGTCCCCCCACGAGGCGTGTGGGCACCCTGACGCCCGCGGCCGTGCGGAGCGTGCCTCGGGCAGCTCACTTTCCCATTCCCTCTAAAGCAGGAGCCATTGTGTGTGAAAGGAGGTGCCTGGATGTGAAACCAGCTCGAAATATCCCGGCCACTTCCCCTTTCCCATCAGTGGATGTTGCCTCAGTTCCCATTTCCTACCACTGCCTCTTCCACCGCCCTCCGGCCCTTCGCACCGGTCAAGGATTTCGGTGCCCCGGACCAAGGTGTGCTTCAGCTACTTGAAACTCAATCTTTGCTGTTCCTACTGCATTCTGTCTTCACATGCACATTTGTCATCCCTTTTACAATTAGTTCCCATCTTTGATGGTGACTACCAGTGCCAGATAGTTCCACCGTGCTATTTGCAGCGCTCTGGCCATGGGAATAATCTCCCTTCCTTCCTCTCCTCCTGCCTACACCTGACTTTTCCCAACTCTTCCTCTCTTCTGCTGGCTTCCTCATCTATCAAACCCTGTGCCACATCCCTGCCCTTTAATATTAAGGTGAAACAGACACCAACTTGTATCTCAGATACCCTGCAAAGCCCAGGACTCTCGGACCATCGCCCAGACCCTGGTGGTGACATGGGCTGGAGCCATCCCAGCCATACCTGCAGTCACGCTCCTGTCACCTCACTGCTACACTGCAGCTCCTGCAAGGTGGTCTCTTTTGGGGCATTAATTAGTGCTGGTTCCACCACAATGCCCAGGGGCCAAATTTTACACCAGGGGTGGTGCTGGAGTTTCAGAGCACATAGAGCAGGGAGGAAAGTGGTTCTGGATGTTCGTTCCTGCTCCGGTTTTGGCCAAGGGCCTTGGTACTGCTAGAATGGGGCAGGTTCAGATGAGATATCAGAAGAAATTCTTCCCCCAAAGAGCTGTGGGGGTGTGGGACAAGCTGCCCAGGGAGGGGGTGGAGTCCCCACCCCTGGGTGTATTGACCAGATGGGGAGATGAGGTGCTCAGGGAGGTGTTTTAGGAGAGGACAACGATGGTTGGACTCCATGATCTTAAAGGTCTTTTCCAACCCTGGGATTCTGTGAACATAAAGAATTCAGTAAGATGTTGTCTGTCTCCAGGGACTCTTCATCAGGCACTACCAGAGAGGAGCAGGTTCAGACCCAACTTGCCCTGGGGCTCCGACAGCCGAGCTGGTCGCTCCCGCACCAGACATGCCGGTGCCCCAGTGCCAGGTGTTTATTGCCACCAGACCCCCTCTCAGAAACCAGCTTCTGCTCTTTGGTGCTTTACACCCTGATGGGAAACCAGGTAGGAAACCAGTAGTAAGGATGGGGCTGGAAACAGGGCTGGGGGGTGGGACCTGACTCCTGAGGGTGCTCAGCTGGCCCCACGGCAGCACCTTACAAGAGACCATCCCCACCCCCCCTGATCTCTGCTGCCACTTCATCCAGAGCTGCGAGGCAAAGGAAATCGAGCTGCTGTTAAGCATTTTTGTGTGCTGCCAGGCTGCTGTGCTCCCATGTGTTGCTGTTTACCTTGCAGGGGGGTTTGGGAGCGTTGGTAGCTGCAGCTTTTCACCTGGGCTACTCAGGGTGCTGCTGGGGCATGTCTGGGTAGCTGCATCCTGCTCTCAGCAGAGATGTTATTTAGCCCAGGGAGGAAGGGAAGGAGAGGAACCAGGTCTGTTTATCTGCAAGCTGGGGCTGCCCTGGCAGTGATGGGCAGCAGAGCCAGGCTGGGAACATCCCATCATCTCCGTGCCAGGTACACTGACATTGTTTGATTTTGTTGTTGTTGGGTGTGGAAGTGGCTGAGTGTGATCCCAGTGGTGGGGGTGCCCCAGTTTGCTGATCTCCTGGGGAGACCCCAAGGATAATTTATGGAGGTGATGGGTTCAAAGAATAAGGGCAGGGAAACTACAGGGTCTGGGTTTTAATAATTGGGTTGATCTGGGGGTTCTGTTGCCTCTTGTAGAAGAGTGTCTAAGGAAGTTTGTGTCTTGTTGCTTGAGCTGCTTGTGGTTTACAACTGGCTGCAGTTGTGCTTAGGGTAAACTCTGATTTCCCCTGGGCAGATGAGTGACTGAGCATAGGTGTCTCCATGCAGCTGTCACTGGTTGGTGACTCAGAGCATCACCAAGTGTCCCAAGAAGAGGAATGTTACTGGAGCTGCCCCCAGCCTGTGGTGTGTTTGCAGGGCTTCATTTTAAGGCCAAATGAAACTGTTTCTTCCTTGGTTTTTTGTGGGTTTGGTTTTTTTTCTTCATTCATAGACAGAAGCTGAACTCTCCTGGCTCTGGGGTTTCCGCTTCTCTCCCCTCCCCCAGCAGTTCTGTCTTTCATCTCTTCCTTTCACTGTACCTGATCTCTTTGTCATTTCCCCTTCATGGGACATTTCCATCCTGGTGCAGCCTCTGGGTGGGGGCCAAGCCCCAGGGCAGCAATGCCCAACAAGGGGCTTCCAAGGCAGCGAGTGCCTCCTCCAGTCTGCCTGTGCCAGCTGCCCCCTGCTCCTCCACACTCCAGTAAGGAACAAGGAATTGTCTTCTGTGGGTTACTCTTAACCACGTGCAGGATTGCTGGTTGTGGTCTCCTCTGTGTCCCTCCAGGGAGAGAAACAGATGGATCTCAGCATCTTCCAGCAGCACCAGCCTCTGGAGGTTCCTCCCCACTTCCAGCTCCATGAGAGCTTTTGGTCTGGTGCTGCTCAGCTGGGGGCTGAAGGGTTTCTTGCTATCAATGACTCAGCTTTCCTCAGGTAGGAAGTTGAGAGTCTTTTTCTTGGATTTTGATACAGCAAATCTTGAGACAGGACCCGAGTGTGTGGGATGTCCTAGCTAGTTGGAAAGGCTTGGCTAGAACCACCGTGAGCAGCATGGTTGGGATGCTCTTGCCCTGGAGCTGCCCAGGGAAACCTCATAGGTGGCATCTCCCATTGGTGAGAAGCAGAGCTGGAGGAAAGGATAAAACCACAAGAGCTGTGAGGACAAGTGGGTGTCCAAGGAAGCAAGATCTCAGTTCTCCATGTGTGACCTTCCCTGGTGCCCCCAGGGTCTGTGTTTGGACTCCACACTGCCCAGGTGCTTCAGGAGAGGGTGGCTCAGGCTACATCTACACTGGCTCTGCAAGCCCTTTTCCTGCCACCTCCCCAAGCAAGACAGGGAGTTGTCACTTAGAGCCTGCAAACAGCCACCCAGGACGCGCCCTGATTTATGCATCAAATACCAGGAAAGGCCTCGGTTGTGTTTGTCACTTCGCAGAGGGTGACGGTTGCTCCAGCATGTGAAATCTGTCATGCTGACACCTCAGCTCAGGAAATAGTGGTTTGCTCAGCAGAGGTGCAGGAGGCACTGGGTTGTTACCAAGCACATTAGTCTTTCTCATAGATTTTTAATTTATTATATTTTTTTTTCTCGATTTGCCTTTGCTGAGCTGGTTTTCCAGAGCACGGAGCTGGCACAGCATGGTGCCAGCTCCATGGTGCATGGTGCTGTGACCCCAGGTGACATGTGCAGGCTCAGGGTGCCTGCAGCAGGGGACATGACCCATGTGCCAACCTCTCGAGTGTCCTGTTGGGTTTCTGACACCGTAGAGAGTTCGTTTCCCTGCAGGGCTGGGCCCTGCAGCCCTCGGTGGCTGAGGTTCCTGTTCCTCAGATGCAGTGTCTGAGGTCTGCTGAACCACAGAGAGTTCACTGTGAAACTGAGCCCCTGAAGCAGCTCCAGCCTCCCCAGGTTGTTTGTTAGTCAGTAAAGTGGGGGGAAGTCTGGCCCTTCCAGGACCTTGCTGAGAAGTGGGTGGGGGGAGCGCAGGGCTGTGCCCAGCGGTGGGCTTCTTGCACTGGACCTGTGGGACCAGGTCAACACCGGGGTCCTGTGTCTCACAGCTCACCAGAACTGCAGCTAAGGCAGAGAGAGACAAGCTGGAGGAGCAGCATCTTCCTCCTCACCCTTACAAGGGCCATGTGGAAAGGTGGAGTAAATGATGGAGAGGGCCCTGGAGGCTGGAGCACAGCTCCCCGCTGTCAGCCAGTGTTGATGTGGAAACCTCCTAATTTCTGAAGCCACTGGTGTGAATTTGGCAAGTGCCAACTGCCCTGGGAGAGTTGTGGGGCTGGGGGCACTGCAGGCATATGGGGGCTCCCTGGAGG
>VXBZ01005418.1:160815-171284 GCA_013399135.1 Heliornis fulica
TGGTGTGTCACAGCCCTGGGCAGGGGGACAATGCACAATAGGCAGGAGTGCTGGTGTCAGGTGTGACATTTCCTATGCTGAAATAGGTCCATCCGTAGCATCCTCCGTGCAGGCACCCGCTGCCGGGCTCTGCGGAGGCCTCGTGGTGACGTCCCTCTGTGGGCGTGGGGTGACATGAACGGGGTGGGCTGGCACGAGGGGGTGGCTGGAGAGAGCCTGGCTGCCTGTCAGCTGTCAGAGGGCAGGGAGAGAGGCTGGGGCTGCTGCACTGTTTGCTCCCTGCAGGTTGGATTCCTTGTTCCTGGAAGCTTCCCGATAACCCTTCTCCAGTGTCTGTTCTGCCCGTGTGTTGGTCCCGACTTTGTTTACCGGCTCTATTGCAGAACCCCAGACACTCATGGGTGGGCAGGGCCCTCAGACCTCCCCCCACCTCCCCCAGTGCCCCCCTGCCATGGGCAGGGACACCCCNGAAGGCCATTGCCCTGGGCTTGTCCCTCCCTGCCCTGGGTACCAGCCCCTCTCCAGCTCTCCTGGAGCCCCTTGAGGGGCTGGAAGGGGCTCAGAGCTCTCCCCAGAAGCAGCTTCTCTTCTCCAGGCTGAGCCAGCCCAGCACTCCCAGCCTGGCTCCAGAGCAGAGCTGCTCCAGCCCTCCCATCATCTCCACCAAGGCCCTTCAGGACTTGCTTCCACAGCTCCATGTCCTCCTTGTCCTGAGAACCCCCAGGCTGGAGGCAGCACCACAGGGGGGGTTCCCAGAGCAGAGCAGAATCTACCCCCACCACCACCCTACCCAGGGCACAGTCAGCTTTCTGGCATGTTGCCAGGTCAAGTTGAGCTTATGTCCACCAAGACCCCCAAGGGGTCCCCCTATGGCTCCCCATGTACCAGGAGGGATGAAGGACTCTACTCCTGCAGAAGCAGACCCACAGAGATGTGCTGGGGCAGGGTGGCCCTCCACAGCCCTGGGGAGGGGGCAGGGATCCTGGCCAGCTGAATTTGCATCCTGATGTTATCAGAGTATGTAAGAGCAAAGGTTAGAGGGGAGGGACTGTGGTGTGCAGGTAGGAGTGACAGCTGCTGTGGTGCCTGTGTGAATGTGCTTTTGTTGGCACTTTGTTTCTTCCACACGTTGGAAGGCTGGGGAGGGACAAGGCTGAGTTTAGAGGCTGGAGAAGAATGGAAAAAGATGGAAAAATGTGGGAGGAAAGGAGCCCTGAAGTGTGATGCTGCAGTGGAAGAGGGTGTGGAGTGGACTGAAGCACTTGGTGTAGGAGAAGACACAACTGAGATACCATTTATCCATGAACACAGGACTTTCCCACCTTTCTAAGGAGCTCTTTTAGCAATCCAAGCTCTAAAAGTGACTTTTCCTCAGACAACCCTTCTTCCCTTGGCCCTCCCAAGCCTCTGGAAGAGGTTTCTGTCCTGCAGAAGTCCCTGTCCTCCTTGTGCTGTGTGTACAACCGTGGGAAGAGGGAGGGAGATGGACCACTGGGCAACTGGAGAGGAGGAATGACCCAGCACAACAGCAAATACATAAAGTTTGCAGTCCAAGACATTTGGTGGCTGTCTAAGCAATAGTTTGCCTTTGCACTACAAATATTCCACTATATTGTTTTTTTTGCAGTTATCAATTCATACCTTTGATCTGAAGCCCTGCTATCCTTTATAGCTGTGATATCACAAATCATGTGAATGCCTGGAAATGTGTCTGATTATCAGGATTCCATCACCAGGGCAAATAAAGGTGAAACGGCGGTTGCAGGCGCCGCTGCCTGCGAGCGGAGCTCACGCAAGGGGCCACCGCTCCGGGCAGCCGAGGGCAAAAGGCTCCTCTGGGCAGCACGGGGTCAGGCTACTCACAGGTTGCTCCTAAGGGGTGGTTAAACGATGAGCAGTGCCCCAAGACCACAGAGGGGGAAGTTACGTGATCCTCTAATTATAGAAGGGCGTTTGGGCAAAGATCAGGGGAAAACAAGGTTTTATTTATAGGTCAGGGGGTTTTCACTGGGAAAAGCTGCAGTTTGGTGGATGTGTGGTACCCTTGCTGCTCCAGTGCTGGCAGGATCTGTTGGCATGAGTTCTGCAGCCTTGAGGCAGGATGATGAAGCAGTAAAAGCTGGGTTTGAGTCACTCCAGGGTTTTCCCGGGTTCGGGCTGCGGGGCTGTTTCTGAGACTGTCCTGCTGTTCTCAGGGGGTTTTGTCCTGTTGACATCCTGGAGCTCTCGAAGTAAACAAGGAGATGTCTGTGTTTGGTTTGTAATGGTTTCAAGGTTTGCAAGTAAGCTCCAGCCAGGGATGGTTTGAGTGGTGCAAGTGATGGAGAGCCTCTGCTCAAGCAGCCTGCAGCTCGTTAGCCCCGTTCCTTTCCCAAATGACCACTGGTTACAGCAGGGATTCTTTTTCCTCCCCCCCTCTATTTATACAGCAGTTGCACTGCCTGTAGATTGCTCTCACTGTCACACAAGGTTCACAGCACAAAAAGAGCCGCCTGCCCTTCGAGCCCTGCCCATAACCCCTTCCCTCTGATTGCCGTGTCTGGGTTTGGCAGGGTGAGCTCTCTCCACTGACCTGCTCTCCTGGTGTGTGATCCCTTCCCAGTGGAACAGAGCTGTGTGCATGTTCAAGGTGAAAAATGACTCTCTCTGCACAGGGAAGGGAGATGGAGTTTGCTGGGTTTATGAAGAGTGTGATTGGGATAAGCAAGTTCAGAAGAAACCCAATGTCAAGGTTTTAAGGCTGTTTTCATCTCGTAGCACATGCAGGAGGTTGATCTTCAAGAGCTCAAGGTGCTCCTCTGGGTTCAAGCAGCCTAAATGTCTCCTTGGTTTGCCCAGAGAGAAGAGCTGTCGCCTCTACAAACCCACCAGCCCTGGAGGTGATGGAGGAGCTGACTCAGCACAGCAGCCCTGGGTCTCAGTGGGGGGTTTGGCAGGTCATACCCCTCTTTTTTACATAAAGAGTTCAAAAATAACAAAACCAGCAATGAAATACTTTGTATTTTGCAGTTATTCAGCCAGTGAAGCAACTGGGTGGATCAATAACTCCACCCTGGTTTGGAACTTCATGGCTTTTCACTGGCAAAATGCCTGATGTGCAGGTGGTCCCTGGGGTACCTTGACAGGTGACACACGAAAGCATCTCCTCAGCCCTGGGAGAAACGCACTGGGAGCGTGTCTGTGGTCCCCAGGTACTTGTTGCTGTCCTCTTGTCTTCAAGTCTGGGTCAAACCTTCTACCTGTGAGAATTGGAGCTCTGTTATTTTTGTATCTGAGTGCAACTGTGAACAACTTGCTCCTTTTAATGCATGAATGGGCAAATTAATCTCTCGCTTATTTTTAGCTCTGTTTGCATCATAGAAAGTTTCCCTTCTCTCTCCCACCCCCCTCCCCCCACCCTGTGTAACGAACTCTCAGCAGTTCCTAAACAAAACCCTCTGGTTTCCTCTGGTAGGGAGACCCCGAGCTGCTGTCCCCTCCCAGGCGTGCAGAGGCAGCTCTGGATCCAGCAGCCCCCTGCGCTCCCCCTGGCAGATGCTGCTGCTCTAGGGCACTGATTCACCCTGGCAGGTGATGCTGCAGCTGCCCAGGGCACAGACCTGATCTCATGGGTCATCTCTCTGCTCACACACAGTCGAGATCAACACTGGGCAGCCGTGGAGGATTTTAGGTGGGTGGGATCTTGCCTTCCTGGGTGACAGCTGTGGCCTTTGCTCTGGTACCCAGGGGTGGGAGGATCCTGGATGGATGGATCCCTTCCTGGGAGGTGGACCCTCAGGCCAGATACCCTGCCAGGGAGTGTGACTCACAGGGGACACAGACCAAGGCCGAGGCAGGATGGGCCCTCAGGAAGCGGTGCTCTGTCTGTGCCAGCGGGAAGGGTGCTGCTGCGGCTGCCCGCTCCGGCTGTGCAGAGATGGGGTCAGTTAATGACTAACAGAAACCTTCCCCAGGCTGCCTGTCCCCCTTAGTGCACTGTACCCAAGCCTTTCAGCCATGCTGGAGTGGAGATCTACCACCACCTGCTTCCTACAGTTCTCCTTCCCCTCCTCTTCCCTGGGAAAACCCCACATCTGCCAGTCACATCATGAGCTGCAGCAGAACCTGCGCCAAAGGCAGTGGGAAATATCTGCTCCGTGCCAGCCCTTTGGGTTGGGTCCTTCCTCTCCTGCCTGATGCCCTCCCCTTGGCCCCCCACCCTTGCTTGTGAATGATGTTACTCCCCAAAGCCAATCACAGCTTTGTTCAGGGCAGGGGGTTTCCAGGCAGTGTCAGACACTGGTGCCTGCAGCTGGGGACACGTTGCATCAGCCACACTTGTCTCCCATCCAGGACGATGCAATAACAGGTCAGCCCCTTTCCAGCCTGGAAGTATGGGGAAAACCAGTTTGCTTTCCCCTTGTCTTCTGAACTGTCACATGTTCTCTTTTGTAGGCAAACCTGGCTTGTTCATCTCAGTCCCGGTGCTGAAGCTGGTTGTTGCTGGTAGGGACACCTGGAGCAGGGACTGGGACAAGGTGGGTTTAATAGCACAGCCTTAAGTCTGTTCCAGATGATGGCAGGTCCAAACCAACTCCCCTCCATGGGGACAGGACCCAGATAGGCAGGATCCCACCCATTGGCAGCACTTGGGGGATGGAATACAGGAGCAAACTGTATTAAATTCCTTGTGCTTTCATGACTCATGAAAAAAAATCCCCTCTGCCTGCCTCTGTCCCAGCACAGCTGTCTGGGTATGGCTGAGGGAGCTGGAACGTGCTCTCAGAGCTCTCCCATGAGAAAAAGTAAACATGTCATATATAAAACATTTTTATTAAAACAAATATACAACCATCTATATACAAAAATAAAATGTACAATAGTCTAGGACAGCTTAGTGATTTGATTCCTATGTACTACATACAAACTAGAACCTCGTGCATCCTACACCCCCCTGCCCGCCGGGGCTGGGGGACCTTACAGCCCGCTGCACACAGTACTGCGTGGATCCTGGTAGAGCACAGAAGGCATCATATAAATAAAGAGCTCTGCCCCATCAGTGCAAAAAAAAAAAATATTGTTCCATGCAGCAGCTCTTCAACTACTAAGTGTAGATACGGCGTGCCTACGCGCAGATGCATCCTAGGAGTAGACCGGGGTAACTGTACTACGTGGAAGCGAAGCCTAAACTGAATTTTTCACATTTTATTGGTCTAAACTATTTACAGTTTAAAGCTGAAAGATCTGAAAGATGAACTATGTGGTGGAGAACATTAAAGAGGGGCCAATTAGTGCAATTTTCTTTTTTACTAAGTGTAATGACAGTCGTTAAGCTCGATGTCACCAGTGTTGCACAGGTAAGCAGCAACCAACAGAACATGCAAGAGACTCAGCTGCAGCATCTCTCCCCAGCACTCCGTGGGTGAAGTGCTCATCACATCTCATCAGGGGAGGAGTGTAACCCCCTCCCTGGAGCTCTGGGAGGACCCCACCAGGTCAGACCTCACAGCACATCAGCAACCTTCAAAGCCCAACAATGACAAGGTGGGTGCTGTGGCTGAGCATCTTCAGGGCCCAGAGTCCAGCTAGTGACGGGGGAGCCCTTTCACTTACTGGTGGGGGAGTTCCTCTCGCTGTCCTTTTCAGGCCTAAAAGTTAAACGGAATATAGAAGCTACTCTCTCCAGTCAGTAACAAGCAATTTCTTCCATTCTCTTCAGGCTTGTAAAAATAAAACAAAAAAACAAAAAAAAGCCCAACAAAAAACCCCCAAACGAGCAGTTCATGGTCAGAGGAAGCCAGGGGCTTACAAGCCACAGGGAATGACTTGCATGGAAGGTCTCACTGTCTCCAGCCAGGAGAAGTCTAGGCTGCTTTTCTGGTCGAAGAACCTGAACTCCAGCTCTCCTAGACAAAATAAACCAAGAACGGAGCACTGAGTCACAGGCAGCAAGAGCAAAATAGTGTTTGTGTGTGTATAAATATATATCAAACAGCTGAAAGATTTCTCAGATGTAAATACCTCAGGCTAATACTTGGCTGGAATACTCCAAAGCTCTCCAACAAACTGTCCCATTTAGACTAGTGCTAGAGGAAATTCTTCAGTGACACTGCCAGGAGCTCCTGGAAGCTGGCATGGCTTATGTGTGTATAACCCTAAAGCAGTACCATGCTCTTACTCAAGGGATGTTTCTCCTTCTCCTTTTTATGATCCTTAAAACCTTCCAAAAGGCTGCTTAGAAATCTCAGAGCACAGGGATGTGTGAGATCCTCCATCTCCTTCGCTCCCTCCCAATCAGTGTCTTGCATTAAAACCCTCATCTGCATCTTGGACCCTCGGTAACAACGTGTACCTGAAGTCGTGTCGATCTCCCCATCCTGCTCCTTGTAGCTGTAAGTGCTGCACATGGTCTGTGTGCCTGGCTCGTTGGTGAGAAAGCCTTTCCCACCAACACTGGTGGTGTGCCAGTCTTGGGCTGGCTCAAGCAGCTGTAAGAGAAGGAGGTGGTTAAAAAAACCCTGGCTCCTGCTTTCCATGGGTGAGATGGTCGACTGCTTTCTCTGCATGAGGCAAACAAAAAAAAAAATCCATTTATATCTTTTCCCATGTTAAATTATGTAATGCTTGGTTTACTCAGTTTAAAACAAAATTAGAAGTTAAAGCCAAACAGGAAGGGCCAGAGCACCTTGGGTGATGAAACACCCGTCTTATCGGCGACATGTCTGGAAATACAGATTAAGCACCATACATGTCAGATGTGGAGGGATGGGCAAGCCAGAAAAGTCTAGAGAACCTTGGCAGCCTCTTCTAGAGCAAACTTGACTTCTAGCAGTGCTCAAGAGCTTCTCATGATGGTCACATCTCCCTGTTCTATTTCTGTTCTCAGGCTTCCTTGTTAACTGAGGGTCCTGGGCTGCTCCGGTGTACGTTCGTCTCGTGTGGGGCTGGGGTCAGGTAGCTGCTTCCCTCATCCCTCAGCACAACCAACCATGGACAGTTTTATTCTAAGCCAGAAGGGCTGTTTTTACCTTAAAAATGTCTGGATTAATTTCCTCTTCATCTTCGTCCGTGACTGTTTTGTAAGTGCATGGAAGAGGAAAAAAAAAAAGAAGAAAAAATGTCGATGTCAACTTTTTGCACGTTATCCCTCACACTTCTGCTTCTTCACCACACAACCACTTCAGACTCTCTTGTCACACAACACCACTGTCTCTTAGTCCCCCCTCCCACCTAGATGCCACCGAGGGCTCAGGGGTTGAGGTGGGGAGACCTATCAGCAGCCCCAGACTCCCCCCCCAGCCCCTCAGTGTGGATGCTCTTCAACAACCACAGGTTGGGGTGCTCCAGCCAGCTGTGATGCCTCCCCAGGACCCCCCAAAGCACAGCCTCTGGTTGGTGTGCAGCAGGGAGGCCGCCTGGTATGGAAGAGGAGTGGAAGAGGAATGCCCTCCAGTCCATCTGTGGTAATGATATTTTTCTTGGCTGGTGTGTTTAGCTCTGCTGTCACCACTGTACCCAACTTCTCTCCTGCATCACCTCCTTCCCTCTGCCTCAGGAACCCCAATGCTCCCTCCTGGCTCAGAAATCTCTCTTCCTCTTTACAGGCTGTCCCATCCGTGCCATCACACTGGGCCTGGGAGATGACACCTGCCCCTTTGCCCACATGGGCAAAGTAAGTGGCATTTCAGAGCCTTTCACCCATGAGCAGCTACTCCTGCAGGTGGCACGTGCCCCTATAACCTGGCTGGTTTGGCAGCTCCAGATACCTGAATCCATCAAGTGGAACTTTTTTCCTTGCACAAGTCAACTGCTGTTTCTCCTGATGCCCCAGGCACTCCATCACCCTGCCTCACCTCCAACCTGCCTCCCCATAGACCAATGCAAGACCAGGGTAGGAAGAAACCAACACCCACCTTCTGAGGATGAAGCCAGAGGGGACACCTGGAGCTGGTAGAGATCGTTGGTGCTGTCAGCCATGGTGATTTCCATCGGTGGCCTCCAGTCCGTCAGGGAGCCGCTTACCTCACACGAAGACAGGTCTGCAGGATGCACCAGGAGTTGGTACACAGGAGAGACACACAGCCACCTCTGTTTCCTCCCTGCCCATCCAACAGCATGACCCAACCCCAAGAGTCATCTTTGTCTTTCGGAGCAGAGGCTGTGGGGTTGGCATGAATAGCACTTTCCACTCTGCTCAGAGAGGTATAAACTGAGTCTCACCCAAGGTGATGGACGTGCTCTCAACCTCCACTTCCTGCCCCGTGTAGTCATGAACAGTGTAGCTACTGTGGTCATCTGGCAAAGGAGTGTTGGTTAGTCTTTCTGCTGACTCCTCCATCCTCGTGTCTTCAAACAACTACAAGAATAAGGGCAAAGCCTGAAAGGTTTGTCTGAAAATGCACAAGTTCCCATATGAAAAAAAAAAAAAAACCCAAAGCACGAAAACCACCAAAACCTCGAGCTCCTTCAGCTGCCTCTACAAGACACATACCTTTCTCTTGCTCCTGTTTCTTGCTTCTCTTGAAGACTTCGACTTCCTCTCTGTGAAATAAAAATAAGCCAAAGGTGAGAAAGGGCTGCGTGGCTGACATTTTAGGTGAGCATCAGCTCTTGTGGCTTTGACTCTGCTCAGCGAGTGCTGCTCCCACCATCAGCAGCCACACGTCCCCAGCGCCCCTGATGATGCCTTTAGACACCATCAAAGAAATCTGGGATCAAATGAGCTGTTTGTACAAACTGTTACTCATGGCAATAACCGGTGACTAACTACTAACAGGTCTGCTCTGCCCCTGCCTACGTGGAGCAGGAGATTCAAGTGGTGTCTGAGCAGAGGGGTGGAAGCTGCAGTTTCCCTTCCTTACCCTTCTTCTGGTCCTTCGTCAGGGGAGGCAACATCCTGTAAACCCTGACTGCACTGGAGCCTTTGTTGATGCTTTTATCCTTCACTTCTTCAATGTCAGGCAGGGAATTCATGGCGCAGCGGAAATTCGCCTTCCAGGTTTTGGGATCGGGATCTTTCTCACCTACTTTATATCTTCCTAAAAAAGAAGAGATGGGGTGAGTGTTTAGACTTCCCAGAGCCAGTTCTTCCCACCAGAAAAAAAGATTTGATTATTATTTTTCTGTTTTCTCTGGCACACACACACTGGTAGTCAATAGAACTACCTGGGGTGTAAGTGAAGACAAAACCAGTGTCTTGATGGAGACACTGGTACGACCGATGGGAACGGAGAACCAGCACCAACCTGTATGAATGGCCCAGCTCCGGAAAAGGCAGGCATCCTTCTCCATATCCCAGCCATGCTTAGCTGCATGCTTCCAAGGGATCTGAAACATCATCTTATCCTGAAGGGAAACCCACAGGGATTTGGATTTTTAAAAAAGGAGCATGGATTTAATCAAAGAATTCACAGCAGCAGCAGCTCAGAAACTTTGTAAACCCTCCACCCTGGATCTCAATTAAACACCCATCACTCCATCTAATTTGTTCAAGGTATTTAAGGCTTTTTAGGAGTTCTGAATCTGGGAAAGCCACCTGTGGTATGGTATGGAATTAAGCAATATTGTCAATTTTATCCCAGAATCATTTCAATAAATTGCATCTAATCTATTAGTGCAGCATCAGCTGCAGTATATTTCCCAGGTCCACTTTGATAGAGAATCCCTTTCCAAAGCTGCACCTAAGATCCTGCAGGAGCCCTAAGAAAAGCATGTTTTGGCTTAAACAGCACCTTGGGATGGAAATGGAAACTTCAGACCTGGTTTGATGAGCCCCATGACCTCACCCCTGCAGTGCAGGCACGAAGACCTGCCTTCCCCACCAAACGGAGACAGAGTTTCTTTCAGGCCAGATCTTAAAACTGGTTGCAACTGGGAGTGTAACTGTAGCTGACTGACTGAGACAAGAGGTGACTTGGCTCAAGTGGGCACCTGCAGGAACTAGAAGAGGTCTTGGAGCTTTGCTGCCTCTCCATCATGCTCTGACTGATTTTACTTTATCCTTTCCCTCATGAGAACTCACCTGGGGGGGAGGGGGGAAATGGAAGTACTACACTCTGCCAATCAGAGATACCTTTTCTGTAAACAAAACCAGTTGTTTTGTAAACATAACACTTGTAAGCTATCACCACGTCCTTCCTTTCCTGCTCTTGACTTTAGTGAAACCGAAGAACAACGATGGCTAACGACACAGAAGGGTTAACAACAACGATGACAATGATCAACCCTCACCTTGTTGATCCAGATCAGTCCCGGTATTTGGTTGGAATTAATCTGCATTTCCAGCCAGGGCCTCATGCGCATTCTTGACACTGGCATGTTGTCTATGAAAGGAGCAACAGGTCAGCAAAACAACCTCATCACCCGGTGTCACCCATCCCTTCCCATCCGTAAGTATCGATGCGACCAGAACTACATTCCCAGAGCCTTAAAACTCTTTCTCTCAGCACCTTCCACCTGCTTCTGGAGGGCTGAGCCTCCTGCGCTGCCCG
>VXBZ01005419.1:5921-46427 GCA_013399135.1 Heliornis fulica
TTTTCAGTGTCCTGTGGGGACAAGACAAGGGGCAGTGGTCACAAGTTGGACCACGGGAGGTTCAGCACCCATGTGAGAAGGAACTTCGTGGTGAGGGTGATGGAGCACTGGAACAGTCTGCCCAGGGGGGTTGTGGAGTCTCCTTCTCTGGAGACATTCAAGACCCATCTGGATGCCTTCCTGTGCAACCTCCTCTAGGGAGCCTGCCTTGGCAGTGGGGTTAGACTCAATGATCTCTTGAGATCCCTTCCAACACCTACAATTCTGTGAATCTGTGTGAAACAAAACATTTTAACAGAATCCATATGGAGATAAACATTATAGAGATAACAAATATAGGCAGTAAGCACAACAACTTGAAAAGTAGCTGTGTCAACTGTAGGAAGCAGATCTGCATCCCTCCCATTTCCTTGAAATTAAACTGGCCTGGTAGCTGGTGGAGAGAAGTGTTGAAATGTTAATTAAAATCAGTAATATTCTAGAATTCAGTATGAAATCTGGCTGTGTTTTTCTTAATGTGAGGCTCTGAATAGGAAAACTGCATGGTTAGTTTTTCTTCTCTTTGTTGCAATCAGCCTAGAGGCAAGAAAGTTCATCCTTAGACTGCAGCTTGTAGGAATTTTGCTTTCTGCAGGACCCAGAGCATGGCCAGTGCCTGCACTCTGCTCCATTCCAGGATTCTAAGGAAATGTACTTCTACTGCAGTGGTTTGGGAAAGTCTGAGTATGTCAGAGACACTGACATTTGATCAAACATATTTTCAAATGTTTATTTAGGAGAATAAAATATAATTTAAAATGGTAAATCACACTGAAAAATCATGAGGTCACATGTGAATTTACACAGTGGCTTGTGCCTTTCAGCCACAGCTACAGCCTACAAAGCCAGCTGTACTAACCTCTTGGGGAAATGCAGCCAATTTTAGGATTGAGAGATTAAGGTCATGGTCAAGGGTCTTCTTTTCTTTTGAGGGAATGAACTTCCAGTGGAGATAGAGCTAATCATAGGTTGGACTGCTCCCAGGACTTGTTGCAAGGCCCTATTCTGTAGCAGAGCACTACTGGTACTTATCAGTGTAAAACTGAGTTGATTAGTCTCTGAATTGAGAAAAATCATCCTTTAAGGTCCCATTAAAAAAAAAAGTTAATGAAAAGTTGAGCTGGAAGCAGAGCACATAGTGCTTCAGTAGATGTAGTTAAAAGCAGACTATCTCACTCCTCCATGGACACTTTTTAGGAGTGTCTTATCACATAATCTTTCTTTCAGATGGAATAATATGCTAACCCATGCTATACAGTGTTCTCCAGCATCTACCAAAAGGTGAAAAGAAACAAAGTATGGCAGTGCAGAACAGCTCTAGAAAAAGATATGCTTCTGCAGCAGATCCAGTACTTTGGATCAACATATAAGGATTCCTGTACCATATTTTGTACAGGTTTTCCATGGAGCAGCAAGCAACATGCTCAATCTCCCTCTGCACCTGTTTTGCAGACATAAATTGTAGATAATCCATTTTACTATAAGGATATTTGAGAGACAGAGATATTGTATCACAAATCCATTACTTAAAGAGAAAAAAAAGAGCCCTTATTAGGGAAGCATTCAGTGATGTGAAGGTTGTGACAAGATGCACTTCTTCGAAATTGCTTTTTAAGGCAGGGCCTTCATTCACTGAATATCTTAGCTCTATGTGAAATGACATTGTAGTTAAAGACACTGACTTGGTGGTTAAAGATGGTACAGTCAAAAGCCCACAGCATTTAAACACTTCTAAATATCTATATTCTGTATCTTTGGTATCATTTCATACAATGGCCAAAGACCAGTAGTTGCCGCAGACTTATTAATTTTCTGATTTCTTTTTCCCCTCAGTTGATTGAAAAAAAAATTATTGTCTCTCTTTGGTAGTTTGTACAATTTTTCACATACAGTCCCAAGCTTAACTCTATGTTTGTAGCTCAGCATTTATTCAGAGACCTAAATTACTTTCAGGAGAAATTATAAATCATACTCTCATACTCTTCTTTGTTTGTTTTTTTTATTTTGACAGAAGGGAAATGGAAAGGAACTGAACCTTAGACATGCAGAGAGGGTAAGCATCAGTGAAGTCTAAAGATAATAATTCAGCATTACAATTAAATCAGTAAACAAAACCTGATGGCATTTACATGGAAATAGCCATGCCAAGGTATTTGACCAAGTCACCTTAGAGCAAGACTTTTTCAGCACTGCTCTGCATCTGGTGACCTACATTCTCAAAACCTTCAGGGAAAGATGGAGAAGCAAAAATATAGAAAATAGTACAAATATAAGAGGAAAAACTTCACCAACTGTCCATAGATCAGAAGCCCTTCAGGTACTTGCAGCAGTTAGCTGCTACAATATGAGAAGCTGGGTAATTTATTTTTGTCCAGTTTAGCTTTGTACCAGCAGATATGAAAACATATGAAACATTTCTTAAACTCACCTATGTTTGTCTTTTGTTAAACTAAGGTCCTTACCCATTGTTTCCTTGTTAGTGAGTCAACAGTCCATTTAAGCATCTTTCTCAGGAGTGTGCTGCTTGCTCAGGTCTCTCATTTCCATTTTAGCTACAGTTGGTTTCACAAAGGTCTTTTGATTATCCTTCTGCACCCCTTCATAACTACAAATACAAAACAGTCAACTAGAGTAAAATCAGAGTATTATCTGGTCAGTAAGGAGAGCTACTACAAGAATCCTTTTAGCTACCCAGTGGAGGTGAAGACTGATACTCTGTCAAATTTTGCTGAAGCTGTTCAAGATGGCCTTGTCTTCAGATGTTCAGATTTAATGACTTCTACTTTTATGACCTCTGCAACAGGATGTTCAAGTGGAGGATTTGTCCACATCTCAGTCAGTTTCATACTCTCATGTGTAAAAGTGCTGATACAGGTAGGTTATTTTGTGTCAGAGTTTGAATACTTGAGACTTGGAAACATGTTCTGCTGCTTCTGCTCTAGGACTGCAAGATCCCTGCAGCAAGTAAGAGCAAATAGGTGTAAGGAGGAAAAGAAATCAGGCATTAAATTGAAGTTTAGTCAGGCATGAATTGCTACAGGATATTAAAGTCCCAAATATAGAGGTTTGCTATGACTGTAGTTTTCTTGTGTGTGGGGTTTTTTTTTTGGTTTTGCCTGTGTGGGCACACGAAGCAGCCATGCAAGTCGTGTGTGACAGACAAGGCTACCTTGTTTGCAATGCCAGATCCATGCATGGGATCAGGAGTTTTCTAGAATACTCTCAGATCACATTTAAATGCTCATCACATCAGTTGCCTTACCCAGGGCAAACAGCACATAGCTTATTGTGTTGCATACCTATATATCCTGTTTAGAAGAACAATAACCAGTGCTCTGATTTCATCACAGACATTCAGGGGATTAATACTTGATGTGCTCACAAAACAAAACAAAACAAAACAAAACAAAACAAAACAAAACAAAACAAAACAAAACAAAAACCAAAACCAAAGACCATCCTCTAGGAAGATAGAAATGGCATTGACAGTACACTGCTATCTTTTCTGAAGGAACTCAAGAGGCCTCAGGGATGCAAGGGGACTCAAGAGCAGGCCTGCAGCTCTGGCAAACAAAGGGAGGAAGATCAGGGCTATAGTTCATGACAAAGACACAGTGATGAAGATGAGTGGATCAAGTAAATGATGACCAGGGTCCTTGAAGACCACATAAAGACTGTAGTGTGCATACAGGAAGGGTTATGATGATGAGTATGTTGATTGTTTCAACATCCTGAATAAGTATGTACATATGTATATAGAACCAGCATATAAACTGCAATTAACTTCTTTGGGGGCACATTAAGAGTGATCCCCTGTGCACCCAGCACTGCAATAAATACCTGATTAATAGTCACCATGACTAGAGCTCTGATTTTGGCTTTTCATGGCATTGTCAGCAATACAATCATTAATATTTGCACTGGCATTCTTTATATATTGAACTACAGAAGCACCTAAAAAAATTCAGGTTACATAATGATTTTCTTAAAATACTTCCACAAGTTATTAGTATCCAGTGTAGTGTTTTGTAGAATAAATCAGAGCACTGTGTTCCATGGCCACCAATCAGATAATCCACTCTTGTGCTTTTTCTGATAACAAGAGGGTACAGTGATTGATGCAACTTTGTATTTTGGATTTTAGTGGATTTTAATTTAAAACATACCTAGTTTCACCAATAGTTTTTCAAGTAAAACCTTTCAGAGGCTAAACTTGTATATCTTTTTTGCATTGATAGGAAGAGAAGCACTAAGTGAGAGAGAGGGAATTTCACACCGTGCTTTCTGAAACAGGATAAAAATAGTACTGCAGAGAAACAGAAGCATCAAGACTGATCTGAATCAAGCATAAATGGAAATGTGTATTTATAAAAACAGGGTGGAAAACCAAACTCCAAGTTCTAAGAACACCTAGATCAGGGGTGTATTGGGCTGATTGGGCTCTCTGACTGGGTGGGAGGAGGAGGCAGTGCAAGCATGAGTGGGCACTGAGCTATGCTGTGCTGCAGGTGCAGTGTGGCCTTCAGGCCATGCTGTGCTGTGCATGTGACATGGCTACTGGGTGACCTCAGGCAACAGAGGAGCCTGCAGGCAGCTCCTGCACATCCTCGGCCATGTCTGCCACATGCAGCCAGAAGTTCTTTCGGGCCCCATATCACAGTACTACACTTCACTGACGCTGAAATATGGTGCCTGTGGACAAGTGCACGTAACTGCTTGCCCCAAACTGCCATAACAGAAGTGTGCCCACTACTGGGACACTGCTTAGCTCCCCTTCCTTCCCTACTGCTAATTACTAGGCGTTCTAACAGGCTCACAAAACGGGTGAGGTTGTTAAGGAAATCTTGGGATTATCTGGTCCAACACCCCTGCCCAACTAAGGCTACATCCAGAGGTGTTTTGAGTATCTCCAAGGATGGAGACTCCACACCCCTTTTGGGCAATGTGTGCCAGTGCTCAGTCACCTCTCAGTGAAAAAGTATCTTCTGGTGCTGAGAATTCTCTCTTTAAATGTTTTTGTACTATCTGGAAAGAAAAAAGACATGGTCCCACTCATTCTAGGTGTACAGGCTAGAGCTCCTCAGAAACCTGACAGGCAGGCAAATCCCATCTCTGAGAGGAACACTGAAGTTAATATTTCTTTTTCTCTTTTTTTTTTCCCTTTGACCCAACCTAGAAGTGATTCAGAAACACATTTTTTCATGCTGTAAAGATGCTGTCCCAACAGTGTGGCTGCCAGTCTCTGACAGCCTGAGTCCTACCTAAAGACAACAAAGCAGAGAATATAATCTGCTTCATCATGCCCTCAGCATACTAATGTTCAGTAATAAACATACAAATGCATGATTATTACTTCCCCACAGACATAATATAAAGTAAAAATACTGAAGAAAAACCCCACAATCCAACTCAGAGACAACACTAACTGCAAAAAGAAGGCAACACTTTACTCCCACATAATGATTTGAAGGGGGTTGACAGCCCTTAACAAAATTTTTCTGGCATTTCTAAAAAAAAAGGATGTGCAGTGTGGCACAGATTCATGACACTACTGTCAAAGGCAGTCTGAGAACAGGTTTCAAGCAAAAGGGGCAGCAAGGAAGGGGACAAGACTCTCATATGTGGAAAAAAATAAAAGAATGTGCTTTTGCACAAAGTTATTTATACACTTAAGACCACTTTAGGGCTTCAAAAAATTGTGTATGGTCTATACAGTTCATTATAGAGCATCTGGCCATCAGTGGGCATTAATACAGTTCCTTATAAAACATCTCTTTATCAGTAGACATTAATAATAAAGTAGTTCTTATAGAACTCTGCATGCAGTCCTAGAATGAATGTGACTAGAAAATCCATTGAAAAAAAAGGTAGCAGGTGGGTATGAGGTGAGAATGTTGCAATCCCTCTAATAAAATTGCCTGGATCACAGATTACTTTGATCTTAGTTTGGAACATGATAGCAGCTATGAGAATATAGAGCATGTTAAGGCTCTTAGGAGTAGATAACGAGTACAGTGGGTACCTTGGGCACTGTGGAGACTGTTACAGACCTTGAGTCAAAATAATGGGCACGGGTTATGGACCTTGAGCTAAAACAATAGGTACCAGAAGAAACCAGTTTTGGTTTGGAAGATCATCCAAAGATGAAATGAGCATGTGCAAGGATGGAGTTCATCAGCAGACACAGTGAGGAAGACTATCAACGAGCACTAGAGGATCCCTCTTCAACATAAATATACATGTGTTAAAGACATTTGCATATATGATTTCCAGGAAATAACATTAGTATGCTAATCAATACCCTCCCCTCTTTGTATTTAAACCAATCAGTCAAGTTAACCAATGATTTTTGTAGAATAAGAATATGGATAAGGTGAGCTAACTGAAAGCAAATCATTGTAAAGGTCAAATTAAGAAGCAGTTTTGAGCAATGACTTTGCTAAACAGTGTGTAAATATGTTGTACTATGTACCTACTGGCAAACATGTTTTTGGAGGAGCTATTCCCCTGTGTTCCCCAGTGTTAGAATAAAGAAATACCTGCTTCTCTGCTTTGTGTAGGTCAGTTCTTCACAATTGCAACTGCTAGCAAGAGTGAAGAAGAAGAAAGTGAATTTCCATTTTCAGGATTGCCAGATTTTCATTTCAAGAAACCAGCAAAATTAATGTGATATGCTCACTTTTCAACCTGAAACAGTTTGCACCTTCTTCAGTTGGATACCTGTGGTGAAGTAATTCCCACTTCTTCCCCTTTAAAACACAGACAGCAAAAGCTATGGACATGATCTGAAGAAAGACATCTTACTTTTTTAATATGCTATATTAGAGCATATAAACTCTAATAAACTAATTTGTTCCAAGCATGCAGGCCCTGATTTATAATTTTCTTGCTAGTACTTAAGAAAAACATCAGGACAAACATCCCCTTGGAGGTAGTATGGTGCTCTGGGACAGGCTAAGAGAGATGTTTGGTATCTTCAGATCTGGAAGTTTTCAAGACTCAGCTAAGCAAAACTGTGTCTGGCTAAGGTGGTCAGATGAGGGAACCTCTGGAGATCTAATATTTCTATGATTCTTTGAAATGAAACAAAGAAACAAGGAAGAAAATGACAATATAGGCATGGAAAGTGAAACACCATTGAGAAACCAGAGAATTTCACTGAACTCTCATGTTGGCAACCACAAGCCTCCAGGAACAGGTACAGATTCTCTAACATCAAGGGTTTAGTTAGTTTGACAAACAAATTCCCCATTAAGACTAAGAACTGGCACTGTCAGCTATTTTTAGCCATATCTGTACAGACAGGAATTGAACTCAGTAATTTAACATCTCTGTTACCACGTGATCTGACACAGGACTGCTCATAAGGAGTTGGACCAATTTAAGGCTCAGGATTTTAAGGAAACTATGGGAACATAAATTTTCAGTACCCAGTTAGACCATGATTCTAGACTGTAATTCTTCTTTTCAAATATTTTAGTTGCCTAAGCAATTAAATAGATGATAAACTGGAATAGATAACTAAGTACCAATGGTGCTTAAGGACAGTGGTCTCACACTGAGAAGTGCTCAGTAAGACAGATTCACAGCTACAAACTTTATTAACAGTTTTGTACCACCTGCACTTTATACTGACCATATGGAGCAGCTTAGCTATCTTAAGGGAAGAAAATCACTTGCTGAAAGCAGAGCAGGTGACCACTTTAATCCTGATTTTTCGTTCCTGTCTTCATGCTTGGACATAAGAAAAGGATAAAGTACAGCCAAGGATGCATAACTACCAGATAATTCTTACTATACATTTCTAGAACACTTGCTACTTGTGTGAAAACAAGAACAACCCTAAGATTGCATTATCATACAGCAGGAATGTGGAGCCAATACACCTCCCAGAAGAGAGGAGCCATGGCAACAAAGCTCAAGGGAATTATTCAGAACAGTTAGTCAGGAGTGACGCTGTAGTAGGCTACAAACCTCAAATATAACAGTTGCCTAATAAAAAAATGCACTATAAGGGTTCACCAGTACATAAAATGTGTTTATGCTTTGCCTTCATGGAGGAATCCTCATGTAAGTTGTGTGGTGGTATTAGGGTAGAGTAGGTGGTGGTGTAGAGCTGGTTAAGAGCTGTTTAGTTAGAGAAAGGGGGTTGGTGGGGTTTTAATGTTGTCAGGTGAATGTTTGTCTTCTTTTAAGAAAAGGGTGGTAACAGAACTGTTGCTTAAAAAGGTGTGTGGGTCAGTTGATAGGTGCTTCATTTATGCATAAATAACGAGGTGATACTTTCTGAGGTCATTCTTTGTAGTGAAGGAATGTAACTTTCAAGGAACTAAACCTAGTTTTGTGTGTCAGTGACCTTGTAGCAGTCACTAGGCAGAGAGCAATAGTCTTTAGAAATAGAACAGTAGACAAGTGGACAAAAGTTAACATAAAACTACTGATTCTGTGCCAGTGAATTCCTTGTGCTACACTTGTGTTCTTAAAGCCAATGCTCACAGCATGGGCAACACAGAGGAACTAGAAGTTCTTGTAAGACAAGGAGACCACAATGTAATTGCTATGGCAGGAACATGGTGGGATGATTCACACAACTGGGGGGCTGCTGTGGCTGTCTACAAACCCTTCAGTCAGGACAGGTGTGGAAGGAGAGGAGCTGGGGTACCCCTCTATGTTAGTGAGTCTCTTGACAGCCTCGAGCTTGGAAGGTTGGTTGACAAAGTTGGAGTGGAGCTTGGCAGATGTTGTGCCAATTTACAGGAAGGGTTGGAGGGAGGATCCAGGAAACTACAGGCCTGTCAGTCTGACCTCAGTGCCAGGGAAGAGCATGGACAGGGTCATCTTGGGAGCTCTCATGCAGCACATGCCTGATGGCTGGGGATCAGGCCCAGCCAACGTGGGTTTACAAAAGGCAGATCCTGTCAGACTGATCTGATCCCCTTCTATGCCAAGGTGACTCACTTAGTGGATGAGGGAAAGGCTGTGGATGTGGTCTACTTGGACTTCAGTAAAGCCTTTGACACCGTTTCTCACAGCATTCTGCTTGAGAAACTGGCTACCACTGGCCTGGACAGGGGCACCCTCTGCTGGGAAAAGAACCCTGTCTGGATGGACAGGCCCAAAGAGAGGTGGTCAATGGAGCCAAATTCACCTGGAGACAAACTGATTGCTTAGAGATAGGGTTTAGTAGAGGGCAGGTAGGGTTGGACTCCATGATCTTAAAGGTCTTCTCCAGCCTAGTTATTCTGTGATTCTGTTTTCTGCCATTAAAAAGTTTTCCCAGCGTGGGTCACTTACATGGGATGGATTTCTGCAGGTCTAGACCACTCCAGCCTGCTGCCCCCAGCAAACCTGCTCCATTGTGGGCCTCTCTTTCCATGGGCTGCAGATCCTGCCAGGGGCTTGCTCCAGCACAGCTCACAGCATCTTTCAGATGTCTCCACCTACTCCAGTGTGCGGCCCTCCACAGGCTACTTGTGGGATCTCTGCTCCCCATCATCTTCCATGGCTGCATGTGCTGCATAATGGTCTTCTCTGCAGGCATCTCTCTCTGCCTGTGCCTGAGGCATTTCCTCCCCACCTTCTTCACTGACCTTGGAGTGTGCAAACATCTTCTCCCTTCCTTCTCCAGCAGAAAAAAACCAGCCAGTTACACTTTTTTTTTCTTCTAAATGTGATTCACAGAGGCTCTACGACCACCACTGCTCATAGCTGTATAAAAGCCAGTTTGAGTACTTCAAGATTTCAAGTCCTGCACAGGTCACTAGCCTAAGTGTTTATAGTAATTCACAGCCCAGACTGATAGCAGTTAGGTTTATTTGGGAGTTTAAAGCCCTGTGAGCTCTTCTGGTTCTGTCTTCTGGTAGAAGAACAGCATGTCAAAAACAACTATGCAGCCACATAGCTTAGAATGCAGACAGCATCTAGATTAATGAGGCCAGGAGAGGATTTAGTGTTGAAGATGTGGGATCATAATTACCAAGCATACAAAAATAAAAGTCAAGAAGAGCATTTTGGAAACCTGTGACTACTATTAAACTTTTATCATCTTGTCTAACCTCTGCTTTACTTCCCTCCACCCACAGGTGTGAGGTATTACCTTCTTTTTTGTTCTTGTTGCTTTATGTTAGTCTTGTTTCAAGCACAGAGCTTGAATATCTCTTTTCAAGGAAAAAAAAAAGCCTCTTGCTTGCTTCATGCAACTCCTAGGACACATTTTTAGCACTGACTAAGCAGTACTGAAGAGATTTTTGAGTGAAAAGGAGAAATCTTCTACAACCTACAAGCACAGATGAGGGCAATGAGATGCCTGATCTGGTTGTTTAGTTTCTTTCAATGCAAGAAACAAGCAACCATCCTTGTTCTAATGAGTAAAAGCTTCCCTTTCCTGCCTACAGCAGCAAGTCACCACACTGAAGGACATGTTTCCCTTAATTAAGGTCCATAAAATGAATGCAAGCTAAGCCATTCTTCATTTCCACTCCTCGAATGAGTCCTTTGCAAGTTTAACAATTCATTAATGAAATCCACCATCCTGGTGGTTGCATGGGCTGCATATATTATTTTTTTTTGTCTCTAGGCATTAATTAATCAGTGATGAGGGTATACTCTTTAACCTCACTGTCAAGAAAAGCAAAGATATGGAAACTGTAACCGTGGGACAAGGTTATACTCTGTGATATCAAGCACCCTAGCAACTGGGATCTACAAACAACATCTGGAAAACACATTCTCATTATTTCACTGAATTATTGCTTTAACACTGAGACTACTGAATTAATCTACAGGATCTTTCTCCTTCCCTCCTCCATGTAAACAAGACTCATTACAAAGCTCAAAAGACAAATATTTCAAACACAGATGAGATGACCAATTTGGACTTGGAGAGCTGCCCTATAATGAGTCAACAGAACACAAGGCCTTATCTCTGTTGGATAAAGAATGATGTCAACAGTAGCTATGATAACAAAGAGGTGAATAATGACTAGTAAACATAACACAAACATTTGAGTAAATAAAGGGTAAGCCATCAGGGGTTGGTGCAGAAGAGAGACAAATGCTTTTACAAGGCCTGTGGCAAATTCTTCATTTCTTTGTACTGGGAACACACAAAGCTGGCACAGTTAGCTGGGATTTTTTTTTTTTTGTTTGTTTTTTAATTTTAAACATCATGGAGAAATCATTCTATTTCCATGTATTCCACAGTAATCCAGACACTGCTAAACCACTAAAAGATGGTGAGATTGGTATCTTGGATGTAAAAATATCCCCAGCAGCATTTTGTGAGAAGACAGTATGTATGTACACAAGAGAAAATTAGAACTTCTAGTAAGCCAGCAAAGGTGGCCAGCTATAATCACACTATGATCTTAACAGGTCACAATACAGCAAAATAATAAATATTTCATTAAAAACAAACATACATACACACACAATCTCAAGCAACTTCTTTATTTTCTGACCTCCCCTGGACAATTCTTGAAAAACCATGTTGGCTCACTAATTTTTCTTGATGCTCTTGATAAAGAATTCTTCCCTCTCAGCACCTTGCCCATATGTATGGTCTCAGAGGGTACTGGGAAAATTGTGTTAAGAACAGTGCTAAGAAAAATGATGAGGTAAATGCTCCTCATTCCTGTTCTGCCTTGCAGACTCCATATGAAGGTTATCTTCTCTGATGAGTCTGTTTAAAAAAGTAACAAATGTCACAACTGAAAAGAACATATAATCATTTTTTGACTTAATTTTTTTTCTTTAAGGACTTTGAAAATCACACTATACCATAATGCACCTGCCAGGTGCCTTTCCCTATGAATGAGAAACAAACAGTTGTTACATAGATGAGATAGATGACATCTATGAGATGAGATAGATGACATCTATGGAATACATACCTTCAAACTGCCAAATGCACCTTACCTTAATGAGTGGCTGTAGGTTAAACTTCTCCTCTAACTCCTTCTGGGTCCCTTCCAACTCAATATACTCTATGATTCTTTGATCCAGTTTGTTACTGCTGTGCCCTGCTGACAAGTCTTTGTGCAAGTGACTCTTTTTTTCCTCAATTTAATTAGGGTTAATCAGAAGTTGCAGCCCCACCCCTGCTGAGCTTACCAGCTTTAGAAAGGCAGCTGAACATCAAGGAATGAAATGTAAAGAAAGGAAAGACCCTGCAAGCTAATCTGTCACTCTCTTGCTCATAGTTTGGTAGTGCTCTACCCCATTCCATTGATCCAGCAGTTTTTGTCTGGGTCTGTGGCAAAAGTGACCACTGAGAGGTAAAGTGTGGCAGAACCCACTAAATATTTTAATGCCACAAGACCATTTATGGAAACACTTGCACAGTAAAAGGATGACAGTGAACACTAATGATATTTTAGGGAAGGTGTTTTAACTCAGCTGTTCATTTGGTGTCAGCCTGGCTGCATACAGATAAGGAGATAGGTGCAAATCCATTCCTTCATTTCCACAGCAGTTATTTCACCAAATTACAGAATCACCAAATAGTTTAGTTTGGAAGGGAATTCAAAGAAGTCCTAGTTCCAAACCTCCTGCCATAGACAGGGCACCCTCCACTAGACCAAGTTGCCCAAAGTCCCATTCAACCTGGCTTAAACACTGCCAGGGTGGGGGCACCCACAGCTTCTCTGGGTGACTAGTTCCAGTGCCTCACCACCTTCATAGGTATCTAATCTAAATCTACTTTCCTTCAGCTTAAGGCCATTACTCTTATCCTATGGCTGTCCCTTGTAAACAGTTCCTCCCCAAGTTTGCTGTAGGCTGATCCAAAGAGAGGAGGAATGAAAATAACACAGGTAATTTTCAGCAGCAGAAGATATTCAGAGCAGCAAAGTGATTTTTTTTCTCTAAAAGTAACCTGTTAATGAAGAGTATAATTGTCTCATGTCTTTTGAACACAAGCAACTGCTTTAAATATTCCAAAACCATGTACCCACTTTTTCTTTTTCAGTGGGTTAACAGATTTTAACACTTATGCCCCAAATCCACTTAGTTTCTGTCACCCTTGGACAAGAAGCTGAATGATTCTACGCACTAGAACAAAGAAAAGTTGATGATTTACTAAGGCCTGAGTGCTGAACGACAACAAGGCAGTCTGTAGGAGGCTTTTGTTCTGACTTTTGGACTGCTTCCATGGCAGGAAGTGGCTTCAGTTGTTGCTTAAGAGTTTTCTCAAAATCACGATAGCAACGGAAAAAAAAAAAAAAAATCCCAAAGCTTAGAGGAATTAGGTTCCTGGTCTTGTTAAAAATATTTTTGGTAATTATTGTTTGTGCAATAATTACAAATGTATTATGATCAGGCATATGTTTCCTACCAGGTTAACTTCAAAATGCTGCCTCAATTTAAGGAAGGAAGATGTAGATTGTTTATGCTATGTAAGTTAATGTTACCTAAACCATAACATTAACATATTATTAACATATCTAAACCAGTTCCTTCTGCATTCCCAGTGAAGATGTAAGACACAGCGAGGTCAAAAACCCTTATACCAGTTGTCCCCACCAGGAAAGGGCTTGCATGGATGTTTGTGAACTGTTGCTCCTCTTCCTCACCCATACACTTACTTAAGAAGCTGCAGGGTACCTCAAGCCTTGCACTCACAGAGAACTGTCCACATGGCAAGCATCAGAAATACAGAGAGTATATCAAGAGCTTGGTGTTCATAACAACTTGTCTTAATTCTTAAAAATAAAATAAAAGTTGGAAAAATAGAAGGTTGGTATATGTGGTGTCACTGAAAAGAACAAAACTTCCCAAAATATTACAATCTGCAGACTGTTCTCAAGGCACAATAAAAGAATCTTAAAGACATTAAAAGAGTTAGACTTGAAGATTCCTACACCTCCTGAAGTATTAGTAATAATACTGATAGGCTATTTGCTACATTAATATTTTCATATGGTCCAGAAAATGAGAGGGAACAAATAGTTGCATAGTGGAAGGAAGGTACATCATACTGGTACATACAAGGTACTGGTGAGGAAGGGACATCCTAACACATGCCTGTTCTATATATTTCACACCTATATTTCAGGAAGGAAAGCCCACCCTCTTTCTCTCCAGGATATGTATGGAACTTAACTTCCACCTGCACCCCTGCTTTTCCTTCTGCATTCCCAGTGAAGATGTAAGACACAGCGAGGTCAAAAACCCTGATACCTGTTGCTCCCACCAGGAAAGGGCTTGCATGGATGTTTGTGAACTGTTGCTCCTCTTCCTCATGCATACACTTACTTAAGAAGCTGCAGGGTACCTCAAGCCTTGCACTCACAGAGAACTGTCCACATGGCAAGTATCAGAAATACAGAGAGTATATCAAGAGCTTGGTGTTCATAACAACTTGTCTTGCATCACAGAGAAATTTCCATATGAAAGCAGTGAAGTAGGATGAGGGAGAAAATTTTAAATCTAATTGTGGTTAGAAAGAATTTCCATTGAATTGTTCAGTTCATACCTATTATCAGGATCATTATAGAGGTTGTTCAGAAAATCTGCAGTCTGAACAGAATCTGAAACTCCATTTTCTTCCCCAATTCATTAGAATTACATTTTAAGACAACAGTTTACAATGAAATGTTTTCTAATATCTGGAAGTATATGAATTGCCTTGCACAGAGTGATAATTTTACCAATTTACAAGTTGTTAGCTGGTACAGAGAACTGTGGTGAGTTAGCCCTGGCTGGAGGCCAGATGCCCACCAAAGTCACTCCTTTTTCAGCTGCACTGGACCAGGGAGAAAATACATGTTGAGAGGCTCATGGGTCAAGATAAGAACATGGAATGAACATTCAGCAATTAGTGTTATGGGCAAAAAGGACTCATTATGGAATGAAAGAATCCAACCTAATTTATTACACACTCACAGAGTTGGATAATTAGAAGTACAACCAAATCTTAAAACACCACCCTCACCCCAGCTTCTTCCTGGGCTCAACTTTGTTCATGATTTCTCTCTTTTCCTCCATGCCCCTCCTGCACCACAAGAGGTATAGTGGGGATATGGGGGGTTCTGTCAGTTCCTCATGGGTTGTTTTCCTTCTTAGCTGAGGGAGCATTCCTCACACCCTTCCCCTGCTCCACTGTGGGGTCCCACCCATGTGAGACAAATCATTAACTTCTCCAGAATGAATCTTCTCCCACAGGGTTTCAGTGTTTCACCAACTGCCCCAGCATGAGTCACCTCTATGGAGTGCAGGCCCAGACTGCTCCAGCCTGGTCCCCCAATGGACTCATAAGCCCCTCCAGTAAACCTGCTCCAGCATGGACCTCTCTCTCCAAGGATTGCAGATGCTGCCAGGACCTTGCTCCAGTGCAGACTTTCTACCAGTTCACAGCATCCTTCGAGCTTCTCTACCTGCTCCGTGGGCTGCAGGTGAGCTCTTCACCATGGTCTTCTCCACAAGCTGCAGGGGAATCTCTGCTTTGGTGCCTGGAGCTCTGCCTCCTCCCTCCCCCTTCACTGACCTGGGTGTCTACAAAGTTTCTTACATCTTCTCACTCCTTTGGCAGCAAAAAAGTGGCTCCTTGAAGTTTTTTTCTTTCTTCTTAAATATGTTTTCACAGAGGTGCTACCACCATCACTGATTGTCTCAGCCTTGGTCAGCGGTGGGTCCATCCTCAAGATGGTATTGTCTCTTTTGGACCTAGGGGAAGCTTCTAGCAGCTTCTTGGGGTAGTTATCCCTGCTAGACCCAACCAGAATTGTAGCCCAACCCTATCCAAGTTAGTTGCAGGTGTTCAGGACCAGTGGAAACAGCTGCTAGGAACAAGCTGCTTACTTTGCACTGGTTGGCCTGTCATTACCCTCCCACCTCTAATAATTAACCAGCTGCTCATCTGCCTGAAAGAACAGCAACAGACCAGAAAAACATTAAAAAAAAAAATAAAAAAAAAATAAAAAGTAATGCCCACATCTGGATCACTGTTCAGAAAAAAATATCTTTCTATGCTGGGTTAAACGAGAGGACACTTCTCCTGGTTAGACCTGAAGCATTTTACAGTAAGAGATGTCACATGTGAACTGCTAAGAATAGTTGCCACAGCATGTTTTTGTTTGACTACCATGACAGCAATTACCAATATTTTGAAAAGAATGACTGCTCACTGATACAGCCAAAGGACAATGGGAAGGTGTGTTTTCTTCACCAGTCCAGGAAGTCTCATTGTGTGGCCATATACAATTATTTCTTAGGATGTTTGGGCAAAGTTCATCAGAAACAGGACAGTGAATAAGCTGGTGGAAAAAAAAAATCTAATTCAGAAAAATTAAGAAGAAAAAAGTCTCAATATTTCTCATATCTAAACCTTCTGAAAATAAACCCACTTTGCCTAGTAGGTGACAAGTGCCTGGTTTAGCTGCATTTTCTTTTATACTTTTATTAGTATTAGAATCAAAACCTCTTACTATATCCTACAGCTTTGGCATGTAACAACTGTATTTTGAAAATGACATAAAAATGAGGCTTCACATAAGTTTGTAGCATTCTTCAAGTCTTAACTTAGACCTATGTCATCCTCCAGAGAGGGAAAGAAATGGGAAAACTTCTGAATGGACAACCTGGTCTGTCATCTCATTCAAGAATTTCAGAGCAAGAAATATAGCTACAGATCTCTGCCTTTCTGTTGTAGATGTCTCCTGCATTGTAAATGCAACTGTACTTGTAGTAACACGCATTTCACAGTCAAGTCATTCACATCTATCTTTTTTTTGTAGATTTTTATTACATTTTGTCATGGTTTCACCCCAGCTGAGAGCTGAACACCACACAGCTGCTCTCTCTGAAGTGTTGGAGGTGACAAGATAGAAAGGAAAACGAACAAAGGGAAAAACAAACCTCACAGGTTGGGATCAGGATGGTTTACTGGGACAATAGAGAGATAATGGTGACAGGACTTATAATGAAATATATCAAAGTGGTTATATAGGATACAATTTCTCACCTAACCACACACCCCAGGCCTTACAGCTCAGACCCATCTCGGATCCGGATCACCTGTCCTGACTGTGTCCACTCCCAGCTTCATGGGTGCCCCCCACCTTCTTGTCATGAAGAACTGGGAAGTCCTTGACTGCTTGGCCACAACTAGAAACATGGGGGTGTTCTCAGTGCTGCTCCCACCCAGCTCCCAAACACTGCTGGAACAAACATTAACTCTGCCCGAGCTGGAACCAGGACAATACGAGGCAGACAGTAATATATAATTGATGAGGCTTCTTTCACTCAACATTATAAAACATAGGTTATGTGATACATAATATTGTGACTGGAGCTCTCAACATAAAAACTAATCAAGTGGTTGTGGGACATGGCATAGCTAAAGCACAAGTTCTCAACTGATAATACATAGGATGCACATGACTGAGAAACCAGGACTGCAGGCACATCAGACCTCCAGCAAGGCTGTTAACTATTCAGATATAAAGGCACAATATTAATCAGAATCCCATTTTTCTTCAGTGTATGTTAAACTTTTATTTCTTTTCCAAAAGAACTTTGAGGGACACAATAGATTATTTTGTTGAGCAAATTGCAATAAATAAATAAGTAAATGAGAGGACATAAGACCTACAGCTGTGCTGATGCCCAACCTCTCCTTCAATAAGAATCATGGTGACATCATAAGAGTGCTCCATTGACACCCTAGCAACAGTCTATGTTTTGTACACACAAAAAAAAAGGTGAATTAAATACTGCCTATAAGTGTTTTCTTATTATGTTGTTTAATCTTTCTTTCTCTCATGTAAAGGGAAGAATCTTCTTTGGCCTTAATGCAGAACTCCAGACCATGCTCTAATAAACTGAATTTCCAAAGAACAAACAATCAGATTACAAGATCTTCCATGTTATCCAAGTTGATCCTGCTAAAAACAAAGTTAGTGTTAGTTTATAAATCCATTACAGATTCACTAATTTTTAATCCTGCAGTAGGCAGAGTGCCACATAAACAGAGAGTGAGGCAGTCTGCTTTTCATATGGCTGCTTCTCCGTGGTTTTTCCCTGCAAAAATGGTATCCAGCTTTATCTCTGAAATTCTTTGTAGGCCACTAAGTATAAAGAATGTTTTGTTATCTTCTATTTCCCATAATAACTCCCTAGTAACAATGGCAGCATACCTGGATTGTTGTGTGTTACTCCTGCAAAGCATCATTGCATGAATTCCAAGCACATAATGGCATCCCAGAATAACCTGTTTATGGTATTACTGTAGGATATCCTGATGTCTGTTAGTAGAGACCTGAACCATGATGGGCACTCACAGAGATGCATGTTTGGGGTTTTTTTTTCCCCTTTATCATATATGTGAAGGAGAAACTTCACTCTGCCCTGGTTCCTTGCAGACTCTTGGTGTCTTAGAGCTCATTGCCTGCACTCATTCAAGTGCAGGATTCAACTTATTCTATAGCCAGCTGGGCTATAGAATAAGTAATGATGGTGTCCATAATGAAGAACATGTTTTAAATTCATGTAAAGACATGCTTTCTTCCCAACATATTCTTTTCCAATACCTGAAAGAATAATGATTTTTTTTTTGGGGTGGGGGAGAGCGTGGGATGGGAGGGGAGGAAGGAGAGTGGGGCAGGAGGAATCTGGAAAGAATCAGCCTCTTTTACTAGTTCAAAGACCAGCTTTTCTCTGCAGGGAGGGTACTAGCTGGGATTAAGACATCTTCTAGTAATATTTGATCACTCTAGGAAATATTCCTCAACTGCACTGCATTGTCACCTAGCCCCCAAACAACTGTGCTCTTCTCCCTCTCCTGTCCCATGCCCCTTTTTTATTCCAGCCATCACCTAATTAAAGGATCTTTCAAAGCATTATTAACTATAACATGTACACACAGACAGTTATGTACACATGTATCCTCCTGCAACCAACTAATCTACATAAACTCAATTCCCCAACATTCAACTGAGGGTTTAAACTCACTGTGAACAAGTGTTATCCCTTTGGAGCTGGCCTAACCCTTACTTGTGGCATAATTAGTGAGGCAGGTGGGGTTTTTTCCTTCCCCTCCCAGTATTTAAACAAAGAACAGCATTTATAATAAAACATGTCTCAAGAGTGATGCTAGAAGGTTAGGGAGAAAAAAAAAAGAGAGAATCCTGAAGTTTTCAAATAAGTGAAGTGACTTCTTTCAGATCTCAAGAAGTACAGGAGTGGTGAAGCCCAACAATTCACTCTGGAATGCAGGAGTGGATAAATCAGGCTATTTATGTTGGCCAGCTGTTCAGGTTTTGTCTGCATTAATCTCTTGTCATAGCAATTAATCTGTAAGAAAGCAAAGAGCTACATGCCTTAAAACATTTTCCCTCCCTTTCCTTTCCACCCTTTCCCCTTTCTCCTTTTCCCTTTCCCCTTCCCTTTCCCTTTCCCCCTTTCCTTTCCTCTTTTCCACCTCTCTCCTCCATCTTCCCCCTTTCCTCCTTTCCCCACCCCTTCCCCTCACACTTTTCTTAGTAAAAGAACAAAGGAGGCACATTAGAACAAATATTTTATTTATTCTTAACATTTTCATGTAAATTCTGTCCCTATACTTGTGTAACTGAAAACAGACAGTGGAGCAGATTTGTTTCATTCTGAATGTTAACAAAGATGTTTGCAAATGTGTACAGTGTAAAAGTTTCAGTTTCATAGCATTTATATAGTACCATAATATTACAGGCTGTTACTATTTCAAATCTTTTCCATGTATTATAGGATGAACTCACAAGCTTGTGATATATGGGAGAGCAATACAGTACTGAGAAGCTGCATTGTTTCTGCCCTGAATGAAAGCTGAGCCAGTAGTTCATCATTTTCCTCTCAAAGTTGTGTTTTTTGAGTGAATATTGCTCATTATAGTACAAAACACATCCATAGAAGAAGCTGCCTGTTTCCAAGGTGTGACCACATCTCCCTGGGCATACACTCTGAAATTCTGCTAGGCCATACCTTTAAACATAACAAGATGAAAATTTACACTAATCATCAAGCAAAGGTATATATCATTAGAGTCACCCAAACTTCAGCAAGGTAAAAATAGTATAAAAGTTGCCTAATAATGGTTTTATATATGGCAAGATACCATAATCATAGAATCATAGAATCATAGAATGATCAGGGTTAGAAGGGACTCCCAGAGGTCACCCAGTCCAACCCCCCTGCAAGAAGCAGGGACACCCCCAACTAGATCACGTTGCTCAGGGCCTCATCCAACCTGGCCTTGAACGTCTCCAGGGATCCAGGGGCATCCACCACCTCCCTGGGCAACCTGTTCCAGTGCTCCACCACTCTCACAGGAAAGAACTTTTTCCTAATATCCAATCTAAATCTCCCTCCCTCTATTTTAAAACCATCACCCCTTGTCCTGTCACAACAGGCCCTACTGAACAGCCTCTCCCCATCTTTCTTGTAGGCCCCCTTGAGGTCCTGGCAGAGCGCTAGAAGGTCTCCCCGGAGCCTCCTCTTCTCCAGGCTCAACAGCCCCAACTCTCTCAGCCTGTCCTCACAGGAAAGGTGCTCCAGCCCCTTTATCATCTTGGTGGCCTCCTCTGGACCCTCTCCAACTGGTCCATGTCCTTCTCATGTTGGGGGTTCCAGCACTGGCCCCAGTACTCCAGGTGAGGTCTCCCGAGGGCAGAGTAGAGGGGGAGAATCCCCTCCCTCGCCCTGCTGGCCACGCTCCTCTGGATGCAGCCCAGGGTGCGGTTGGCTGCTGGGCCCCAGAGCACATTGTCGGCCATGTTGAGTCTCTCACCCACCAGCACTCCCCAGTCCTTCTCCTCAGGGCTGCTCTGGAGCCACTCTCCGCCCAGTCTGGAGTTGTGCCTGGGATTGCCCCGACCCAGAGGCAGGACCTTGCCCTTGGCCTGGTTGAACCTCATGAGGTTGGCACGGGCCCACCTCTCCAGCCTGTCACAAACAAGTAAAACTGAAAGAAGTCGCTTCAACCGCTGTCTTAAAACTTCAGGAGTCTTTATTTTTATTATGTCTTTACCAGAGGCTGCAAACTCAGAGTCCAACGTTTCTATAAAATATAGGGGAATAAAATTTCTCAAAAATTAAAGCTTTTCTTGAGGCATTTAGTGCACCCAGTAATGTGTACCAATACATTCAGCAAACAGGTTACAAGTTAATATCTGCCATTTCTGGGAACACACCAAAGCATCCAAGCAAAAACATTTATATTTTTTCTTTTTGAATGAGTTCTTTCTTAAAAGCACTTTTTTTTTTCCCTGGAGAGTGTAGGCATTAGGCCTATTAAAAGGACTATCTGGCAGTCTTGGGGCTGCAGTTAGAGAATAACTGATATTGCTTAAGGGTCACATATAGTGAATGAATAAACAACCCTTCCCCAGGCACAAAGTACTTTCTGGTATGGTAATGACACAAAGAACATACAGCCTTTTATACATCTTATATATTTTTATACATCTTTTATACATTTTATAGCCCATAAAGGCTAATGTACAGAATTTCAGAAAGAAAAGCAGTCTGAAAAACAAGACAAAGATATCAAGCAAGACACTGCTGCGACACCACATATACTTACTTCTGTTTTTCCAACTTTTATTTTATTTTTAAGAGTTAAGACAAGTTGTTGTGAACACCAAGCTCTTGATATACTCTCTGTATTTCTGATGCTTGCCATGTGGACAGTTCTCTGTGAGTGCAAGGCTTGAGGTACCCTGCAGCTTCTTAAGTAAGTGTATGGATGAGGAAGAGGAGCAACAGTTCACAAACATCCATGCAAGCCCTTTCCTGGTGGGGACAACTGGTATAAGGGTTTTTGACCTCGCTGTGCCTTACATCTTCACTGGGAATGCAGAAGGAAAAGCAGGGGTGCAGGTGGAAGTTAAGTTCCATACATATCCTGGAGAGAAAGAGGGTGGGCTTTCCTTAGTGAAATATAGGTGTGAAATATATAGAACAGGCATGTGTTAGGATGTCCCTTCCTCACCAGTACCTTGTATGTACCAGTATGATGTACCTTCCTTCCTCTATGCAACTATTTGTTCCTTCTCATTTTCTGGACCATATGAAAATATTAATGCAGCAAATATCCTATCAGTATTATTAATAGTACTTCAGGAGGTGTAGGAATCTTCAAGTCTAACTCTTTCAATGTCTTTAAGATTCTTTTATTGTGCCTTGAGAACAGTCTGCAGATTGTAATATTTTGGGAAGTTTTGTTCTTTTCAGCTTTGCTGCACTTTTTCTTCTCTTCTTGTCATTAAACTCTGTTCTTAACCTGGCTGAACCCCTGCAATGCTGGTTAAACTGCTTCTGACATAAGACACAGGGAGCAGTCCCTGATGAATTAAATTCCCATGTAATTTTTGGAGGATTAACATTTAATACCTTCTTCTGAAACAGAGCTAAAATCAGCAAAACAAGGACAGTGAATGAATTAGCAGTCTAATTTGTGGGCACAGCCTTTCTTAACTACTAACCTGCAGTTTCTGTTGCAAATTCTTTGCAGCTCCTCTGGTTTAAGGTGTTTCCTTTGGCTTAGAGCTTGGCCACTATCAATAAAATGTAAATATTCTATACCCAGCTTTGCCCTGTTAGTGGACTCAAGCAGTAGCCTCACAACTGACCTGGGAGTTGATCTCTGTCATTCTGCTCTCACCAGTTCCTCGGCTGCTGGAAGTTCTGGGGAAGGCTTCAGAACTCATCATCTCCTGGCCCGTTCTTCTGCACAGGGACCAGAGTGTTGTTGAAGCTCAACATGCACTAAGCTGGTTCACAGTGATTTTCTAGCAGTCCAAGTTAGCAGATGATGAGGAGATTACCCCTCCTGAGTAAGCCTGACACCTCCTGATGAGCTGTCACTTCAGTCTCCTTTTTTCCAGGCTGAGCAAAACAAGAGACTTCAGCCTCTCCTAAAATGTCTTCCCCTCCAGACCCTTCACCATCCTCATTGCTCTCCTCTGAACCCTCTCCTATAGCTCTGTGGTAGTCCCTCTGAGTTGCCTGTCCCTTCTTCTGAAGGCCATAAACTCTTTTTTTCCCTGAGTTACAGCCAGAATTCTTTGTTAAAGCAGGTCAGTCCTCCCCACTGGCTCATCTTCCGTACATGGAGACACTCTGCTCTTCTGGCTTTAACAATTCCTTCTTGAAGAATGTCCAACAACCCACAACTCCTTCCCCCTTCAGCACTTCCAAGGGGTTCTGCCAACCAGGACCCTAAACAGGCCAAAGTCTGCCCTCCAGAGGTCCGTGGTAGCAGTTGTCCTAAGCCCTCTCCTCTTCGTGAAGGACCTCTCATTCAGGGCTGCAAATGCAGCCCCCAACGGTCACATTGCCCACAGGGCCCTTCTCTGTTCACAAAGAACAGGAGACAAAGACCTTCTAGCGCTCTGCCAGTACCTCAAGAGGGCCGACAAGAAAGATGGAGAGAGGCTGTTCAGTAGGGCCTGTTGTGACAGGACAAGGGGGGATGGGTTTAAAATAGAGGGAGGGAGATTTAGATTGGATATTAGAAAAAAGTTCATTGCTGTGAGAGTGGTGGAGCACTGGAACAGGTTGCCCAGGGAGGTGGTGGATGCCCCTGGATCCCTGGAGACGTTCAAGGCCAGGTTGGATGAGGCCCTGAGCAACCTGATCTAGTTGGGGGTGTCCCTGCTTCTTGCAGGGGGGGTGGGCTAGAGGTCATCCTTCATTACTGGTGAGGAGCATCTGGAGTGCTGTGTCCAGTCCTGGAAACCCCAGGACAAGTGAGAGGTGGACTTAGTGGAGCAGTTCTAGCACAGACTGAGGAGGATGATGACCCTTCAGGCTGGAGCAGAGGCTCAGGACAGATCACAGCACTGTATACAACTGCACCCACAGAAGTGAGTTAAGGAAAGGGAGCCAGAGTTGATCCTGGAAGGCTGCAGATTTTCTGCTGGCAGGAAGAGTGTTGCAAGTATCAGAAGTGGGTTTGTATTTTTATTAATATTTACAAAATACTGTAGATTGATAACCTTTGTCCAACTTGCACATATCCATGGTACATCAGTACTTAATTATAAAAGCTTTATTTTTAAATTACTGAAAAGCACACCTTATCCAGAATTCTAAGTAAATGTACATATCAAATAAAAAAAATATAAGTGTGATATTTTCAGTTTCAACACCAGGGATCACAAAAACATCCATTTTTTTTAGAACCAAGGTGGAATTCTCCTAGTGAGCATTTTAATGCAACTATCAAATACTATTACTCTTACATTAAGTATTGTCTGGAACAATTAAAAAAAACCCCCACATTTAAAAATACTGGGAAACAACCAACCACTTCTACAGATTATTAAGGTTAGAACATGGGAAACACATTATTTGGTGTTTTTCAGTCAAGTTTCCCACACCAGTTGACATTAATCTCCATCAACAAACACATCAAAGCAGGTTTGGGTACACTGCTAACAACGTGATAACTACATAGGGGCTTCTGTTTCATTTAATCCAGCATATATATAATATTATACAGGAATCCTCATAGAAAAAAGGACAAAATTGTGTTTCTGCCATGGACAAAAACTTTATAAAAGCATAATACAATTAAATATAGGACATGTCAGGTTAGTTAGCAGTGGCATTTGATGTCTCTGGTGACTGAAGAAACTCATAGGGGTCGTGTACCATGTCTTGCTGCTCTCCAACACTCAGGTGAGAGGGGCTTCCTGTGGAATACAGGGGAAAAAAATCACAACCTTTAGAAGAGCACCTGAGGTAGAGATTTGTTTGCATTGTTCTTTCACATGTTTCTCTCAGACATTTCAAGCAAGGCAGACTCAGGCTGCATTTAAACAGGAGATTTCATAAAGGAAATGGTTAAGATTTTTCAGTAATTTAGACCACTAAAAAAAAAGTCATTTTTCTGTTACTCTGAGTGAAAAATTATACAAATGCAATTGAGTATCATCCAGCCAACATCCCCCATGTTCTCAGAAACAGCTCCAAAACCTGAATGATGTTACCCCATCATTCTAACTTATCACTGAAGTTTTAGAGTTGACAATGGAAAGCTGTTACCTGTTAGTTACAGCATACAACTATGCCAAAGGGGTGATGGTTTCAAAATCGAGGGAGGGAGATTTAGATTGGAGATTAGGAAAAAGTTCTTTGCTGTGAGAGTGGTGGAGCCCTGGAACAGGTTGCCCAGGGAGGTGGTGGATGCCCCTGGATCCCTGGAGACGTTCAAGGCCAGGTTGGATGAGGCCCTGAGCAGCCTGATCTAGTTGGGGGTGTCCCTGCTTCTTGCAGGGGGGTTGGACTAGATGACCTCTGGGAGTCCCTTCCAACCCTAATCATTCTATGATTCTATGATTATCTGCTCCCTGGGATTTCTAAGAGCATAAAAGGCACACAGGGATATACCTGTTAGTACAAATCTCTTTCACAATTACTTCAATCATGCCTAATGAAAAAATTAAGTCACTACAGTTAGTGTCACTCATTGCCCTGGCCAAAAGAATGTCTTCCACGTTGCCTTTGCCATGTGTACCCTGCAGTCAGCACACTGTTCCATTACAGCCATCTCATTCAATCATTTGTGCAAATTAAAATGTAACTTTTAACTGTTTCAATCAGAGCAGAAACACTGCAGCTTCAGGCAACCTTACCAAGATGGTGCTGGTCTCTTTCAGAGGTATTGGAGAGGGAACTTAAATTGGATGAGGGCCGGGATCCCACCCTTTCAGCCTGCGCTTCGTGGAGGTCCTGCAGCAGCTTAGTTGTTTCATCCAGATGTAAGTGGTTATCATCATGATCAAGCTCCTTCTTCACTTTCCCTAAGGGTCACCAGTTACCAAGAAAACCCAGAATTAGCACACAAAGCACTCAAAAATTACCAAGTCACTGTAAAAAAAAAATTAAAAATCTACAATAATTAGCACAAGTGTTCTCTTATTATACTGATGACCCAAATCTTGAATTTTCCTCTGCATTTCTAAGGCAACATCATTTAGCAATAGAGGATGATGAAGGAGATCATCAGAAATGGCTGAAACTGAGCTGACTCAGTATTTAAACAGCCATAGCAGCTTAATTTGTGTTATTTCTAGTCTGGGGATGAGGGAGACAAGTAGTTAGCAGCAAAAGAGAGGAATTTGGTAGAAAACTGCTTTAATAGCAAACTTGACATGTTTTATTTTCACTGCATTTTATTTATGGATGTGAAGAAATCCTCACCAGAGAAGGTTTTAACAGTTTCTTCTACAGCTACACTGATATACTTACTACAGCTATACTTACTTATAGTAAGCCAAATAAAACTATGAACTTGAAAGAACATATGCTGTTCTTTCACCTGAAGATGTAACACAATTTCCCTCAACTTTAAACAGGAAAACATACTCCTTCCCTTCTCTTTGGGCTGCCTCAAGGCAGAGCTTGCTAACTTTGTAAGAATTACAGTAAGAAATAATGCCATAAACCTAATTTGGAAGTGAAATAATCTAGAAATATACTATTATTTACAGAAAGATCAAGTAAGGAAAATATAAGCTATTTTCAGTGGAGCAAGAAACTCACAGTAAAACTGGTTTGCCTAAACATTATCTATAAAACAGATATTTATTGAATTTTTACAGAACTGCAATAAAATTAGTCTGTGACAGCATAACCAGAGTTTACAATTGGTTTTTAAAAAAGTGCTGCACCTCTGGGAGCAATGTGTAGAAATGTTTCTTTTTTATTTTTCTTTAGGCTTTCAATAGATAGTTTGGCATCCTACATCCTGAATTAAAAGTCAATTAAACTATAAGCAGGTGTATTTTCTTGATGACATTTTTTAAAGACATTTGACCATCTTGAGTAGCCTGCAGCAATGGGAATGTCACTTCCTGCAGTGAAATGTTACTTCCTGTAATATTTAAAGAAAGATAAAGATACCTATCAAAGAGCTGTATTTGAAATAAGATCCTCATGTTGTTTTATGACTGCCTTATTTGAAGCTAAAGACTTCCCAACACCTGAAGTTTCTTCTGACCAGTATTTTGGAACATTCCAAGTGGTGATATGATTGAGCTCCACAATCCTACTTCCCAAGTCCACAATACAACTAAACCATAACTTATGGCTTGCATACTTAATTACTTACCTAATGAACTTAACATAGAAATATCAAGAGATACATCTGAATATGGTTTCATAGAGAGAAAGTCCAAGTCAGAAGCGTTACTGTCTCCTCCAGATTCTCCAACCTATTATAAAATACCACAAAGAGTAACCACAGTGACAAGCTGTCATAAATTTTAATGTAGAATGGTAAACACATGAATTCACTCTCAAACATGTGCACTGGAACACTGCAGACTGGAACATCCATAACCATCTTGGCTAACAGGCAACTCACAGGCAGCTCAAACATAGTTCCAGGACAGACCAATCATATGAACAGCAAGGGATTTGCTGGGCAGTCTAAATAGCTTTCATCTCACCACCCAGGACTGGTGAAACCATTACTGAATCCTCTGGGACTCAACTACATGCTCAACTCATCCCCATCCCATGGCAGAACCCTGGTGAGGGGAAGCACTATCAATATACTCCATCATGAACCACTCCCTGACCCTCTTTTCTCTCCCATGCTGCAACACTGGATTTACTGGAAATTTTACCATGTGACTAAAAAAAAACCAGTAAGGTGGTCTCCTTATATGCAGTAGCAACTGGACCTGACCTCTCAAATATTTTTCTATATATCTGGACACTGAAATACAGCCTGTGCTACAACAGTTTGATTTTTTCCCATACCTGTTGCAATACTGCTACATAATGGAAAAAAATAAGATATCCATGTAAAAGTCTTTAAGCTTCCAAATACATTCTAACAGAACTCTCTGAAGTTGCCTATTCCAGCAGGAAGAGTAAGACAAACAGGTAAATACACAACCATATTTCTTTTAGAAATATGAAAGTGAAACTTAGCACTTTAATTCCTTAACTTAACCAGTCACCTTCTAGAGAAATACAAACCTTTCCACAAAGCATGAAGAATATTTATCAAACTATACATTTACCAGTTGTTACAGTCTAATCCATGTGATTTTTATGTAAATTGCTGTGGAACACAGTGCATGTTCTCTGTTGTCACAAGTAATTTGTGTGATTAAAAACTGTACCACTTAAGCAAGATTTGATTAGTAATTAATTATTTCCCCCCACATTCTAACAGATGTGTCCAATGGATATAGTAAAAGTGATAAATACAACTGTTTTTTCCCACTTTTACATTTTAGGTTGAACCTCAAATATTCAGCAGCAGATGAAGGATCTTTAGGATTCCTAAGTGGCCTTTTTGCCCCTGGGCTTTAGTTATGCATGTTGAATGAAACAACAGAGTACACAACAACAGGACAAAAGCCACTAGCTAGAAGAGACTTGTATTAGAAGGGGGGTGGCCAGTAGGTCAAGAGAGGTCCTCCTCCCCCTCTACTCTGCCCTGGTGAGACCTCACCTGGAGTATTGTGTCCAGTTCTGGGCCCCTCAGTTCCAGAAGGACATAGAACTCCTTGAGAGAGTCCAGCACAGGGACACCAAGATGATTAAGGGAGTGGAACATTTTCCTTCTGAGGACAGGCTGAGGGAGCTGGGGCTCTTCAGCTTGGAGGAGACTGAGGGGTGACCTCATTAATGTTTATAAAAATGCAAAGGGTGAGTGTCAGGAGGATGGAGACAGGTTCTTCTCAGTGATGTCGAATGATAGGACATGGGGCAGTAGATGCAACCTGGAGCACAGGAGGTTCCATGTAAAAACCCACCTGGACAGATGTGTGTGACCTACCTTAGGTGATCCTGCTCAGGCAGGGGGGTTGGACTGGATGATCTTTCAAGGTCCCTTCCAAATTCTAACACTGTGATTCTGTTATGTCAGCACTTAAAGTGCCGATAGCTTAATTTAGGTACTGTAATTTTAATCTGCAACCTCCTACTATGCAAATCATTGCACTGAAAAACAACATCTCAATCTTTACCCCCACCAACCACTTTACCATAATCTGTTTGGAAGAATCTGGACAGGATTTACGCAACTTGTGCTCTTCTTTTATGAGAACTGGCAGAACCTGAAGAACCAAATGATATTTCAGACCTTAGCATTTCATAGCTGATAGTAAGAACACTCTTAGCTTCTGTAACTTACTGGTTTACCATGATCAGATCCTAAGCTACCACACAACACTATCACCATGTGAAATGTTTGTATTGAAAATTTACAAATATTAAGAGACTGGCCCTTCTGTAGTGTGTGACCATGCATGTTCACATTAGACAGGTTAGAACTAACCAGGGCAGCCTCTTTAAGGCCTTAACTAATTGTATTTTCTTTATGTACTTCATTTACCAATCTTTATTGGTATTGTTATGCAGAACAGATGCACATTAAATAAAAAACAGGTATCAGAGAACATTACTTTCTCTGCTTTAAATGGCAAGACATTTTTTCCAGATAAAAACAAAGCTAAAAAAACCAAACCAAATGAAACCAAACCAAAACCAAACCAACAACATGACAAAAACCCCAGGCTGAGTATCAACATCACTTACTTTAACTTCATCCAGTGGTTTTACTGGGATGTTTCGCCTCTGGAAAGGAAGAATACTATTACTTTTATTTCACATAAAAGAAAGGCCTCTCTTGAACAATTTCAAGTATATTCAAACTTCAAAATGAGGCTACAGACAGCTAATATTTTCAGATATCTGCAATGAAATGACAATGTAACAATTATGGGTTTGATTTTAGTATTATGCAGTTAAATTAAGCCTTGCATCCCCCTACACTATTTGCCCTGTCCTTGCACTTTATATTCAAGAGTGATATTTTAGTCATTACTTCACTAACTTTTGATTCCAAATATTTTAGGGTTGTACTTTCAGAGATATTAACTCTTACTCAAATGTAGTAGCACAAAATACTGGATGGCACATCCTCATTGTAACCTTTAAATGCACAGAATCTGTACATATCCACACTAGTCATGACTCAACAGTGTTTCTAATATCATATAAAAGGTATTCAGAAATTCTCATTTGGACCAATACTCACAGAAGAAAGTGGTATAAAAAGGGACATGTTTTATAGTGAAGGTCAACACTTAGTGCATACATATTTCTAGGTGTAGGACATTCAAAATACTGTTTTTGAACTTGTGAACTTTTTTTTTTTAAATATTTCTTCCTATTGCATATACAATACCCATCAACTTATGCAGGATCCCCTGCATTTTTCATTCTACTGTCTTGTTTTCCCTAAACTACACCCACCCTAGTGTACTTCTAAATCTGCAGAGATTTAGTATAATCTCACTTCCAGCATGTCAGGGAATCCAAGAAACTTCCATTCCCCCTGATCTTCCCCCCACCTTTCCTGATTCTTGAATCATTCAGAATGTCACCATTTTAAACTTCAGACTATTTCAAATCAAGAGTGGTTTTCAGAATGAAGATACAGATTCTGGTAGTCTATTTTGTCCTGCTAATGCAAACATTCCCACTAGAATTATATGCACTTCTGAGAAAAACCTCTTATCCAGTCATAGTATGAACCTCCTATCTAAAATGCTTCTGGAAATGAGTTTTTTCCTTCAGGAATACTACATGACTTTAAAAGTTAACACAGTGAGAAAAAGGTACCTGCACAGCCATCTTTCACTCTCTAATATTATTTCAATGTTCCAAATAATTAATTCTTCCACAAGGAATGCAGTTTGCATTTAAATTAAGGGAAAAAGAAAAAAAAATCCCCAACCTTTACAAAATCATTGCAATGTAACTCAGAAGCAGATACACATCTGTCAGGAGTTGGAAGGGATCATCTAGTCCAACCCCCCTGCCTGAGCTGACAGGGCTGCCCAAACACCACTGAGCTGGTTGGTCCTTTATCCCCCATGGTGTGTTGTCTCCCCTGCCTCTTCCTTTCTGAAATTATATAACAAACCACACTGGAGAATCTCAGTGGAGAAGACAGAGATTAGAAGCTGAATGAATCAGCAGTGAAGTAATCTGGTTCACTGCATGGCTGCACAACCATCTCAGCCTGCAACACTAAACAGGCTGTTCAGTAGGGCCTGTTGTGACAGGACAAGGGGTGATAGTTTCAAAATGGAGGGAGGGAGATTTAGATTGGATATTAGGAAAAGTTCTTTGCTGTGAGAGTTGTGGAACACTGGAACAGGTTGCCCAGGGAGGTGGTGGATGCCCCTGGATCCCTGGAGACGTTCAAGGCCAGGTTGGATGAGGCCCTGAGCAACGTGATCTAGTTGGGGGTGTCCCTGCTTCTTGCAGGAGGGTTGGACTAGATGACCTCTGGGAGTCCCTTCCAACTCTAATCATTCTATGATTCTACAAGACAGTGGAAAACAAAACACCTCCTACAGTACTGTAACCCAGAAACTGGCCTGTTCTTGTTTGCATGAGTATTACTTTGCCCCAAGGACACACCTGCTTTAGTTGATAAATAGTTTTGGAATGATCTCCACTAGTGATCTGGTCCAGAAGATCATCTACTATTTTCTTGCTATAATTTCCAGCATCCTTCACAAATTCTTGTAAGCTAGTGGGAACAGAGATATAAGCATTACAGAAAACATACATAAAAAATTACTTTTGTGAAAAAATACTTCCACTTACAGTATGGTTAATGCAACCCCGCTGCATTACACTCACATTTTCCTTGTTCTTTTACTCTTTTATGCTTCTTTTACTCTTTTAGGCTTCTCAGAAAAGTAATTAAGGCTTTAATATGGGAAGGATGCATTGATTTATTTTATTTTAAAGGAAGTAAAGGTAGCTGTGACAGACAAGTTTGCATGTACCAGCAAATTTTCACTTGAATATTGGTAGTGGATTAAAAAAAAAAAAGTGCTTGTGATTAATTCTTTCCTCCCAAGATAAAAAAATTAACAAAGTGGCATTTTCTTACTAAAGTTGCTTTAACTATTGCAAAACTCATCAGTTTGACACTCACTGAAAAAGCTAGCTTCAGGTTTTACAGTGAGTTACTTTTAAAATAAGTTTTAGAAAAAAGTAACAGGATTTGGAGGCTTGTAGCTGATATTTAGTCCAAACTGCTTTTCATAGAATTGGTATGAGAAGTTAGACCTCCTCATGAGGAAGCACTTACCTTAAGGCACACTGGATCCCAGTTTCATCCCCATATGCTGAGTACAGGAGCTCCATTTCATCTGATTTCAAATCATGAAATATGGAGTTGTTTTGTATGGAAGGGGCTGTACTAGCACTTGTAAGAAAGGTTACTAGACAGGTAGAAGGAAGAGATGACAAGTGATTAACACACTGTGAAAGATCACTGTGAGAAAAATAATTTTTTTCCTTTCTGAAGCAGATACTGAAAATGTATGGTATTTTTAATTCCAATTGAAATCAAGAAAAATCTCTCCAGGACACCTCCAGACTCTAGAATCAGTACAAATATTTTAACTATATAAACAAACATATAACTGGAAAAAACAGGAACTAAGTTAACTGCCACACTCCTAAAAAAAAAAAAAATCACCTGTAGATTTCTGCTTTTTGTTTTCCAGTCAGTTTGTGGACAGAGAATTATTTTAAATACCAGTAATGCCAGAAAAAAAAAATAAACTAAAGTTTATGACATCCTTTTCATATGTTAAAAAACAAAAAAAAAAGAAAATTACCAGAAGTTTGTTTTGGTTTTTTTTTTCCTTCTCATCTCTTAAGTGCAGTTTCTAAGGAAAAAGTATTTCCTCCAGAGAAAACAGAGTACTATTATTGGAAAGCCAAAACACAAAGTTAAAACATGTTTTTTGACACTTACCTTTATTCCTCCTTTCATCTTTAAAGCCCAGTGTAGTGAAGCCAGGTAATAATTTGCTTGACAGTGAACTCAGATCCACTGGGTGAGTCTCTTCCTCTAATAATTTGATTTAAAAGAAGACACGAATTTTTTGAAACTCATTTCATATTAAAGATGTATTTATGGTGAATATTTAAATTTTGCTATTTTAAAAAGCTGCAGTTAACATAAAGGCTGTTTTTTAATCTGTACATTTTTTATTAAGGATAGGTAGTATAATTCAGGTTGTTCATTTAAATTTTAAATACATATCTTCTGACCTACTATTCACAAGATTACTGCTTACTTCATTTAAAGTATGCAGCAGCATACCAACATCTTTTACTGATTCACAAAAATTCAAGATTCAGATATTAAGAAGTGATAAAATGCAATTTCTTATGCTAATTGGTAGTTTGTTGAACACCACATAAAGTACCTTGTTAAGGAAACTACCATTATGGCTATAGCAATATTTCTTTCTTCTAAAGTTCTGAGAGCTGTTTAATTAAAATGGCTCAAAGGAATTAATTCAGAATATGATTTTAAACAAACCCCTCAACCAAATGCACAAACAAAAAACCAATCAACATCAACAACAAAAAAAAACCAAACCCACAAAAGAACACAAACCCAAAAACATTCCCAACAGCATTCAGGACTTCCAATTATTTCAAATCCCTTTTGGTGTTATGGAATCTAATTATGCTCCATTACTGAACAAGAGAAAGCAAGTTTAGCCTAAAACCTTACTGGGATTAAAAAAACCCAACAAAACCAAACAATAAACCCCAACAAACTACAACAAATACTATTTATTGTACTATACTATACTAGCTGATAACTACTATATATACCAGCTAAATATATACTATATATACTATATAGTATACTATATATACTAGTATAATATATATACCATATATACTAGCTAAATACCTACTATTTATTGTACTAGACTATACTATTAACTGTAAGTGCAGGGTAACTAGTATTAATCCAAAAATACTCTGTGGCACAGAAACATCAACACTTCAAAGCACACAGTGAANAACTACAACAAATACTATTTATTGTACTATACTATACTAGCTGATAACTACTATATATACCAGCTAAATATATACTATATATACTATATAGTATACTATATATACTAGTATAATATATATACCATATATACTAGCTAAATACCTACTATTTATTGTACTAGACTATACTATTAACTGNAAACAAAATGAATTGGGACCCTAACAGAGTTCCAGGCTTGTACTCCCCAAAGGTTCAACAGAAAGGTGACTTGTCAAAAGGGTTCATGCAGTCATCAATGGGACAATAAGGTAAGCTGTGAATGTGTTCCAATCTCAAAAGGTACACAGAAGTAGTGCTAAATCAATAGGGAATGAATGCAGCAGCATAAAGTACAGTCATTACAAACTTCTGCCTTTTGATCTTGACACTGAAACAGGTAATATAATATAAATATATAACAATATAAATAATGTACAGTGGTAACATGAATAAAAACCCCCAGAAATTATCAAGGAACTAAAGAAAAAAAACAATTAAACAAAGCTTAATTAACTTTAACCTAAAATTTAGATAAGTTAGGAAATTTAAAAAGGTAAAATTATTTGAATTTGCACCTTTGCACTGCATATACATTTAGGATTCCAGCACTTGCATTCACTTTTTGTCTATTAAATTTAGCACTACAGGCTACTTTGAATAAAGGCTATCACTCAAGTTCTCTATAATACAGCAAATGTGTAAATTCTTATAAATAAATATAATTTAACCTTATTACTGTTAGCATCAGTAAAACAGAGCATCTGAAAAGTAAAAATTTGAAACACAAAGATCTTACATTGGAGATACTAAATGTAGCTATTGGTGAATATGGTTTGGGGAAAGCTTTTTTTATTAAAAAAAAAAAACAACTATCTGTGCTATGCAGGACCTGTATGCACAATTAAGACATCAAAATCTGTCAGAACATTCAACATTAGAAAAGTTGCTTGAAAGATGGCATTTACCTTCTGCTTCTGGATCAGATGAATTTACTACACTAAATAATAAAGTTCCATCTCCATTTTTTTTCAGATAACCAATCTGTAAACAGAACAATGAAGATACAGAGGCAGTCATTCAAAACCAGTCCAAGCTCAAAGGAGTTGCTTACTCACACAGGAAACTATAAAAAACATTTTTAGCTGTATTCAGATCCTGCACTCTGGTATTCCCCCTTTAAAAAAAAGGGAATCTTGGGTCACAACTATTTATTACCACCTAGCAAATGCTTCAGAACAGAATACTCAGGTGTAAAACTCTGTATGTCACATATACAACTTATTAGTAATCCTCCTAAATTGGATCTAAAGTTTGTAACTAAGACAAAACCCAATTCAATTTAAGCAGCATGGAACCAGGATTTCTGACTGTCAAGCCTAGAACACATGTTTTCAGCAGCAGTACTGAAACTCCTGTCCACAAACTGCCTCAGTGGAATTTTCAAATCTAGAGTGAACTGCTTGTATCCATCTCTCACCCCCAACATTTCTAATTACAAGAACTTTTATGAACACACAGACAAACTCTTTAAGAGAAAGAAGAGGAAGACAGACCTGTCAGAGCACACAAACACAACACTAAAATGACAGCCAAAGCTGTCAAAGACAAAAGAACACCCTGAGATCTCTAAAGACAAAGCCAGAACTAATGCAACAAACTAAACTGTTGTCAGATATTGACTACATATGGATCACATAAAACAAAACAAAAAAAAAAAAGAGACTTCAACTTCTCAGTAAAGACAGGAAATAAAATCCATGCTCTCCCTAAAGAACCAGTAGTAAATACTTCCAAGTAAACTGAAAAATAAATAGATTCCTTGTTTTGTTTTTCTTTTTGCCAGTTAAAAAATTAAGACTTTCTCCATGCATAAGACCAAAGCCAATGTGCCAATGTTGGCACATCATAAAAACCCCAGTCACTGCAGGATGTCTGTGTTTTGTATCACACAAGAATGGGTGAGTACAAGCTACTATTGGTAAATGCAAAACTACAAAAGGTTCTGAACTTGGCATTAAAAACAGCAATTTAACACTTAAAAATTCCTGAATTTTTCTGACCCTTAGGTCAGGGTGGGAGCAACTCTTAATAACCCTTCAATCTATGCCAAAGTTTCTTTTTCCTGAGGTTGCAACAACAAGAAGCTATTTTAAACACTATTTTAAACACTTTCAATGCTAAGAGCTGTAATCAAGGAAGCCAGATTCAAGCCTGAGAATCATTTCACTGTTTTCTGCAAGCAACTTTCTATAGATGTTCACCACACAGTACAATCTGAGATCCATTTAGGATACCCCCTGATTTGCTTTGCAGGAACTAAGTGACAGACAACAGTTAAGCTGCTATTCCACACAGAGCATACAACCTAGAGGTTAGTCTCAAAATATGTGATAATAAAGCCTGTTTCCTAAGATCATAGAATCATAGAATTTTAAGGCTGGAAATGACCCCTAAGATCATCCAGTCCAACCATTAACCTACCGCCACCAAGTCTACCCTTAGACCATGTCCTCAAGCACCGCATCTCCCCGTCTGTTAAACCCCTCCAGGGATGGGGACTCAACCCCCTCCCTGGGCAGCCTGTCCCAATGCTTGAGGACTCTCTCAGGACACAAGTTCTTCCTAAGATCCAACCTCAATTTTCCCTGGGGCAGCTTGAGGCCATTTCCTTGAGTTCTGTCGCCTGTTACTGGGGAGAAGAGACCAACCCCCACCTCACTGCAACCTCCTTTCAGGTAGTTGTAGAGAGCAATAAGATGCTCTCTAGGAGCATCTTATGCTCTCTAAGAGCATAAGATGAAAGAAGGCATCCAGCAGTCACCCCACAAAAATGGCATGGTGAATGCAAGTTGTGTGGTAAGACCTTGCTGTTGGGTAGGTATCGACTGATCCTGTCCCGAGCTTCATCGGCTGCATGTTCCACTAGTGCCAGGACATGTTCTTCAGCAGTGCTGTCTGTCAGGCTGCATGCATTTCCCTCAGGTTCAAATATGCAACTAAGAAAGAGAAGAGGAGCAGCTGTAGAAATTACAAGCTAAAACAAGTCACAGGGCTGAATTCTGGGTTTGCTAAATAAAGGAGCCAATCCCACTCCTCTCCCAGTGTCAGTTTGTACAGAGTTATAATTGTATTATCCTCTCCCAGTGTCAGTTTAGTGTTTATACAGAGTTATTAATTGTATTATGGAATTGAGGTTTTTGCAGCAGAAGCTGAGCACTACCAAACTTTTAGAATTTAATTGTTTCTGTACCTTGATGAAAATAAAAGTATTGCATAACAGAGATTGGGAGTACAACTGCATTAATACAAGGTGAATGCTGTATGCATCTTTAGTCTCCCACATACACAAATATGCAGAATTTACATGAGGGAATGGAGACTGTTCAACTCTAGTCTTAGAAAAACAGCAGGCTATGCTTATGACTATTAGGACATTTAGTTGCTTGTAGGACACTGCTCCCAGTCTAACAGGGAGTCCTTTAACACCTATGTTTGTTAATATTGGTGATTAGTGTTCCTAATTGGTATCAATCACACCATTCCTTCTCACTGACATTACAGAATTTATCTTTCACTAGATCTCTTTACAATAAAGTACCAAAACAATGAAAACATAAAATATATGAGTACCTAAGATGGAACAAAACATATCTTAAGTATTACATAAAACCAGAGAAAAGTAGTATTATAAGAGGAAGTGTGAAGAAATCATAGAATATGGCAGTCTTTGTTATACTAGATATTTAAAATAAACTTTGTACATCAATATTTTTCAGGGCATTATATGGACAGTAGACACTAGGGCCAAACACCTTAGGTACTGTGTAGAGCATCTCCTCACACCAAATCCATTTCTCTCTCCTGGGGTATCTTCTTCCATTTGCTTAGCTAAGAATTTCTCTCTGTATAGAGATTCAGATCCGATACACAAGAAAGTTTTGCTATTAAAGACAATAAAAAGATCACAGGATCATACTATTACGAGACAAATCTGTTATACGACTTTTGTTTCATTGAAACTTTAAGAAAGGGTGTACACAGCAGGAAACTCCTCAACAACTAGCACTTTCTATTACACTCTACAGAACACTTCAGAATTTTGAGAGACTATGCAGAAAGTTGCATCATCCTGGACAAAAATTTTCATGACCTACTTAGATATTTGGATGTTCAAGTGATCAAGTAACTTTTTACATTATTGTATAGAAGTCTAAACTGCTTTAACACTTTGCAAACATTGACTTCAGCTCTTTCTCTGTTTAACTGTGAAATATGAAAACAAAAAAAAAAATCTATTAGGTTTGATTCTCCCCCAAATCTCTTATTGTACATCAAGAAGAATGTCTATCCTATGATGTCAAAATGCAAGTGTTTAAAATGTCAAGTTAATTAGAAAAAAACCCCACACCCAATTCCAAATACTAAAGTTACTTAAACATTGAAAAGAACAGGACAGTCAAATTATACTCAACTGACTGCAAGCAAACTGGTATCAGGATAAAATTAAAGGTCAGTTATTTTTAGCCATCTGTATTGTATGTTAAAGTAGCTATTAAACACAGAACAGTACTACACTGCTTGCTTGGCAGTCTCAAGTTCTTAATCTATAAGTTACCAGTATTTGAAGATAAGCATGCAAAAAGTGACAAAGTTACTCCTGTAAAGGGAATTTATGCTCAAGAATTACTTGGAAGAGAAACATCTATTCTATTGGGCACTGCACCAAACAAATTAAATCATCATATTTTTAAATTCACAACCAAACAAAAAACTAACCACCTCTCCCTCTATCAAGTCTTCTTTACAGAAAGGTACTTTCAGTTCATTCCTACACAGAACCCATTAAATAAGGAACAAAATACACTTGGATAATTCTCCCTGAGACAGCAACAGGTATGTTTCTGTATTACTCAAATCAAAATTATTTCTGAAAATACATGTTGCAATCTTCTAGGTCCACAAAAGAACCATGTTAAAATACTACTGCTTCTAGCAGACATTACACAGGATTAAAAAAAAAAAAAAAGCAAGTCTGAACTTGAGAACAAGTTACATTTCACTTTTTTTATACTTTGGATATTGAAGAAAGATGCCTGCAATACATACCTACATGATCACACTCTTTAGGACATGACTAGTAATGCTGTACAGTTTAAATTCAACATCTATCCTAAGATGTCTGTGCATGAAATCTGAGCAACATAATTGGCACATAAATCAAGAGTTTCTGATAAAATTTCCTCATGTAAATAGAAAATATAAAACAAAACCCTTTGAATAAAATTAGGTTTTAGCTATTAAAATGTGACTTGGGGATGCTTATTAGCTGTATGATAGCTATTCAGCTAGCAACATATTTTACAAAGATTTCATGGGGAAGATGTTATCACCTGCTTCAGAAAGAATCTCCTATACTTCTATATCCTGCCAGACAAAACTAAATTTTCATAAGAAATTATTTATTGATCTGGGGCCACTTTTCCTTCCCAGAAAGATCCTGTCAGATTTGGATATAGTCAATCACTTGGCAGTGGGACATACATGACACAAAACATCAGAAGTATTTGTGGCTATGTTAAAAATGAAAGAACATTTCAAACTATGAGAAGAAACTACTACTTATTCAATAGAAGGAAAGAAAAAATATCTCTATGTACAATAACTGTAAGTGTGTAAAAGAACAGGCAGTCCTTTCAATTGTTTGTTTCAAATAAGTTCTATAAACAAATAAACACAATAAAATTGTCCATTTATCCTATGGAAAAGAAAGGCCAAAAGGACATTTTTTCCCCCTCAATTTTTTTTCTGCTGCCTAGCATTAAAATACCGCAGCACACCAGTAAGCATAACCATTAAAACCTTTACCTAATAACTTCTTTATTTTGCTTTTTGGATTTCTTGGTAGTCTCTGCTTGTACAGGAACAACTTCAGGCACAGGTTCCTCAACTGCTGTATCTTCATCACCCAAAAGAGCTGCCTGCTGAGAAAAATCCATGTCCTGCATAAACGACATGCTGCGCTTCAAAGCTAACAGCCGTTCCTAGAATCAGAAAGGACAGAGCGGCAGGGACTTAACCTTTCCCTCATAGCCAAGGTGCTATGATAATGGGATGGGATGGGGATGGCCATGGCCTTATGGGGTTCTTAATGGCTCGTTTCCAATGGCGATGCAATATGATTTGGTCATGGTAGCATGGCGTCAGAATTTCTGCAGCCCAACTATCGAGAGAGAAACAAACAAAAAAAACACCTGCGTATGCAAAGACAACTGGTTTACACAAACTTACCAGCACTGCAACACATGCATGCACACACAGAGCACCTCACCAAAATAACCTTGGTTCACAAGCCAACAACTCAATCTGAGTAGAGTTTTACAAGCCAACAACTCTGAGTAAAGAGGGTGTTCGCACACACACAGAGCAGTGAAAACCCTGAAACTGCAATTACACCAACCACCTTCCAAAAAGAAAAGAAAATAAAGCTTTCTTACTTATAAAACTTAATATGAGCTTATATATAAACTAGATATATAGTTTATATATATAGTTTATATATAACTATATATAGTTTATATATATAGTTTATA
>VXBZ01005419.1:46470-64744 GCA_013399135.1 Heliornis fulica
AGTTTATATATAGTTTATATATAAACTATATATATAGTTATATATAAACTATGTATGAGTTCATATATAAAACTTTATATGAAATAAAACTTAAATGAGATAGTTTTAAATGAGATTACACAGCTTCAGCCAGAAAGTAATTTTTTTACTGTTTGGTTTTATATAGGTGGAGCATAATTGCTTCCACTGAGGCCAGACTTCAGTGGTGCAGAGAGGTTGAGAAATAAGGGTATAGTTGTAAGAAAAATGCTGTCAAGCCCTTAGATAGAGCAGAACTAGGAGGCACTGCTACAATCAATCACAGATGGATAAAATAAGATTTATTGTTGTCATTAAGTATGGAAAAAAAAAACCCCAAACCCAAAGAGGCTTTGCTTTTTGTTTTTAATAGGTCTCTTACTTTGCTCATCATCTTAAAGCCTGTGTGTAGTATCTTCTTGGCTAGCTTGTAGTAAACTGTATCTGGTCTGTTGTAAGTCATTGCATTATCACACATCAGTTTAAAATCTGCCTGTAAAACACAAAACAAAAGAAATGTTGAAAATTCTGATTCCTTTGTTTAATGTCCAGAAGATACCATTCCAGTTCAGTTCACATGGCAGTACTTTAGCATCAGGTTCATGGAGTAACACAAGTGAAAAAGCTAGAGGAGGGGAGGGGGAAGGAGAGAAAAGGGTGAGGGAGAGGAAAAAGAAAAAGGTTTTATTTCCTGTTTCTATACAGGGAAGTCAGAACAGTGCTCTCCTAATCACTCAGCACTTGCCATCAAGCCTGTATTAAACAAGTAGTTGAATAGTTACAACTGTCCATGATTTTCTAAGGCATTTACACCATCTGCCTTTGCTGCCTCTGATGTTCCAGTTCACCCTTCCTCAGTTTAGCTGCAAAGATGCTGTGGGGGGAGATGGTGTCAAATGCTGTACTGAAATCAAGAGAAACTACATCCACTGCCCTACCATCCCCTACCCACCTGGTTATGTCTTCAGAGAAGGCTATCAATGCTGGGAATAACTCATCAGTTTTAGTGCCAAAAACAGGGTGGGTTTTTTTTTTTTACTTCAGTGTTGTGCAAAAATACTCTTTCCTGTCATTTTCTGCAGCACCTCAAAGGCCATCAGGTTGGCAAAAGCATGCTGACTGGCATTATGGATATTTCCTGCAAATCTCTATATACTTTATTTGAAGAAATTAAACATGCACAACAGAAACAAATAATATTTTGAAATTATATATAGGTAATACAAGCCACTCTTGGCTCACCTTGCAGGACCTTTCAATAGAGGAAATCAACTCTGAGAAGCATGCCAGCAAATCTCTGCCCAGGCTATTGTTTTATCAATATCACTCTAGAAAACAGTAACACTTAAAGCAGCTAACAGAACTTCATGAATCAGAGAAAACTCCTCTTCTATCATTAAGTAATTTCTTACTGAACCATATGTAAACCCACAATGTATCCAATAAAGTCCTACAGAAATAGCAATACACAAAGTAGCTAAGTTGCTGAAAAACCTGCCAACTAATTTACTACCAAAACCCCACTCTTAGTTATAATTAAAGGTATATGTAAAACAGGGTAATTCAAGATAAAAAAGTACACAGCTGTTATTGAATCTTATATAAAATGCTTAAGTGTATCCAGTTTTATTTTTCTTTGTCAAAATTGCCTTTTAGCCAATCTAATCATGTCTAGATTTAAAAAAAAAAAGTGTTCTTCAACCATTAAAGATTTTCTCACAGTTTTACACATTTTTGCATCAGGCTTCATGAATATAATAAAATTTTAGAGGACCTTCTTTGTTTTCACTGAAATTGGTAGTAGACTGCAGTAGAATCCAACAAATACAGAGATTCCATGGCAAAAATAAAAGAAAAACCAAACCTATTCTAACATAAAGGATATACAAAACAGCTAACTTCAGAAAAAAAAAAGGTACATTAGAATAATTCATGTAAGAAAGGGTCCTACAGTTAAAAAAGAATCTTCTTATTAAGGAGTTTTGAAATAACTAAATCTCTAAATTCACCTTGAATTCAGTGACTGATTTGTATTCATTTGCTGCTATTTTTTCCTTCATGGTACCAAAATCCATGGGATGCTTTATGATCATAGAGTATCCAGGAGCAATGGCATCCGTGACTGGAAAAGCAAAAAAGCCATGAGGATCTTTCCTAAAAATAAAAACAATACATTCAGATATATATATATCTGCAAACAAAATGATGACTGCTTTTCTACCATGATAATGCTATAAAAAGAACAGTACTACTTATAAAGAAAAAGTGCTTCCATAAAAGCACTCTCATAAAACAGAAGCATATTTGAAATATTTCCTGACAGAGGATACACAGAGGATACAGAATAAATGTTCATGAGAACAGTTCAGTCTTTTAAACTATTAAAATTAATAACTCTTTTCAAATTCCTAATCTAAGTCATCATGTTATAAAATTATAATGAAAACATATTTTCCATCCAAGCATCTCCCCACCAAAAGCTAGCATTGCATAGCAGGCAATAATTTTTCTAAAGTGATATTTAAAAGCAGCCAGGTCTGACATGGTTGCAAACGTTACCAAACATACTGCAGCCAGGCACTAGGCACTATTTGCAAAAAAGAATCATAGAATGATTAGGGTTGGAAGTGACTCCCAGAGGTCATCTAGTCCAACCCCCCTGCAAGAAGCAGGGACACCCCCAACTAGATCACGTTGCTCAGGGCCTCATCCAACCTGGCCTTGAACGTCTCCAGGGATCCAGGGGCATCCACCACCTCCCTGGGCAACCTGTTCCGGTGCTCCACCACTCTCACAGCAAAGAACTTTTTCCTAATCTCCAATCTAAATCTCCCTCCCTCTATTTTGAAACCATCACCCCTTGTCCTGTCACAACAGGCCCTACTGAACAGCCTCTCCCCATCTTTCTTGTAGGCCCCCTTGAGGTCCTGGCAGAGCGCTAGAAGGTCTCCCCGGAGCCTCCTCTTCTCCAGGCTCAACAGCCCCAACTCTCTCAGCCTGTCCTCGTAGGAAAGGTGCTCCAGCCCCTTTAGCATCTTTGTGGCCTCCTCTGGACCCTCTCCAACTGCTCCATGTCCTTCTTATGTTGGGGGTTCCAGCACTGGCCCCAGTACTCCAGGTGAGGTCTCCCGAGGGCAGAGTAGAGGGGGAGAATCCCCTCCCTTGCCCTGCTGGCCACGCTCCTCTGGATGCAGCCCAGGGTGCGGTTGGCTGCTGGGCCCCAGAGCACATTGTCGGCCATGTTGAGCCTCTCACCCACCAGCACTCCCCAGTCCTTCTCCTCAGGGCTGCTCTGGAGCCACTCTCCACCCAGTCTGGAGCTGTGCCTGGGATTGCCCCGACCCAGATGCAGGACCTTGGCCTTGGCCTGGTTGAACCTCATGAGGTTGGCACGGGCCCACCTCTCCAGCCTGTCCAGGTCCCTCTGGATGGCATCCCTCCCCTCCAGCGTGTGACAGCACCACACAGTTTGGTGTCGTTGTGAACTTGCTGAGGGTGCTCTCCATCCCACTGGCCATGTCACCCACAAAGATGTTGAATAGGGCCGGGCCCAACACAGACCCCTGAGGGAAACCTCTAGTGACCGGTCTCCATTTGGACATGGAACCGTTGACCACCACTCTCTGAGTGCAGCCATTCAGCCAGTTCCTTACCCACCGAGTGCTCCATCTGTCAAACCCATCCTCTCTAGTTTAGAGAGAAGAATGTCATGTGGGACAGTGTCAAAGGCTTTGCACAAGTCCAGGTAGGTGACATCCTTTGGTCAGTTGTAAAGTAACACATACATATCACAATCAATCCAGGTGCAGCTACAATACAGTGACACAATACACTCAATACCTTTGGAGCTGGCGAAGGAAGTGTTCTAGCAACTGCTGGATTGGTGTGCTCTCATTTTCAGCTGCAGTTGGAGAGAGAAACACAGATAATGCAATGAATATAAGTGTTATTTATTTGTATGTTTAAATGCCACAGAGAAAATCCTAACTACCAGTGCAGCTTGTACTGATCTGAAGATCAATGAGACATGGACTTCAAAGCACCACATCAGATTTCTAAGCATAAAGTAACCATGTGCTCCTCTTTACTACTTACTGAGTTTTAATCACATTAAAAAATAGTAGACATTAAACCAGAGTAATGCTAGGAAAAATGTATTAATAAGGTGAAAGTAAGGCATTACATATTTTTATAGGAAAATAAAAAAGCCTAACTTGGTTTCTCAAATATTGCCATTGGGAAATTCATATTCCTACAATATGTTATGTATATAATTTTAATGGTTTCTTTATCTGAACAATTATCTTCCCTGATTATTTTCAGAGTGACAAGTACATGCAGATTTACTGACAAGAGGTACTAATTACCATTTCACTTTCTGTGCACATGAAACACTACACATCAATTACCAGTTCAATGCATATACTTCAGAGACTGTTATGTCTTTAATGTGAAGTTTGAAAACATAAAGAAGCAGCATGCTGAATCTAATACTGAAACTCCAACTCTTCATCATGACAGTCATCTCATTCAGCAAGACTCAGCGGCACGAGCGGTACAAAATCCAGAGACACTCAGAAATTTTACATTTTGGTACCTTTGTCAAAAGCTTTGTTGTGCATGCTTTTAAAAACACCCAAGATGATTTAGTTGTTCACACTGCTCACCTGGCTGAGTTCTGCATGCTCTGACAGGACGGTCTGGAGGAGGTTCAACCTCAACTTTTTTCCCAGGGTCAAAGTCATCAGTTTCTCCTTCAGTATCACACTGTTCTTTTTCTCTTTTCCTCTTTTTCTCTTCCTAGCACAGTAAGACAACAGATTTTAGAACATAGAATGTGCAATACCACATACTAAGAGGTAAGAGACTGATTTTTTGTTTTGGATACTCATTCTACAACTGAGCCATAATATGCTGTCATGATTTAGCCCAAGCCAGCAGCTGAGCACCTGGCAGGATGGGGAGGAGGATGAGGAGACAAAGGCAAACCTCAGTCTCATGGGTTGGGATGACAGTTTACTAGGACAGCAAAGGGAAACAAGAGGACTTAGAACAGTATATACATAACAGGTGATAACTCAAAGAGCTGCACCAACCCAAGAACCCATCAGATGCTTAGCACACTCAGACCCTTCTGGAACTGCACTGACTCACTCCTCCCTGAGCAGTCCCCTTTTATGGTGAGCATGAGGTCACTTGGTGTGCAAAACACCCTTGGGCAGCTCAGCTCACCTGTGCTGGCTCCTTGAGAAAATTAACTCTATCATAGCCAAAAATAGGCCATATGGCTTAAACAATAATGCATATATTTGCACTATCACTTGTTCAGGTTTTTTTGATACACTAATACTATTCACCTTTTACTCCTTTGCATTTAATAAACTAGTATACATTACCATACTTTCATGGAAAATAATGTTAAACTCTGAAGCTACTTATATGTAAAATTGCACAACAATAAACTACAGCAAAGAGAAAAGGAAGTTAATTTACTGTTCAGTAAAGACCAGCCTGTAGCTCTGCTTTGATAGATGTGTTTTTGTTGTCTGGTGCATTAAACAGGAATCAATAAAGAGCCTGATAATTTTAGGAAAGCTACAAAAAAAAAACCCAACAAACATCCATTAAGAAATGCTCTGTATCAGAGGTGAATGATCTCCTCCTGAGTTTCAAAGCAAAGGCATGACTTCATTGCTCTTACAATTTTACAGTTATTCTTCATGTTCACACAGAAAAGCAAATCTTCATTAACTTTAGTTCTTATCTGTTGGGGTTTTTTTGCATGTGCTAATAATGAAGTTCTTCAGGGGTGGGATGGGACAAAGAAACCCAAACATTCACCCCTCCATTTCAGCAAAGATAAACCAAGTCATTTTATCTGCAAGATCTTGCATTAAAAACATTTGTTTTGCTACATTTCAATTTCCAGTCATACCTTTAACTGAAACAATTGAAAATGTTTGTACACAGAAAATTTTCCGCTATCTGCCCTGTATTCCAAGAGCTTCTGAATAAGCCTACAAGATATATAATTTTCAAGAAATACAAGCCTAAGATACATCACTTTGAAATGACAGAAGTTAGCCATATGCACATATAAAGCAGTACCAAAACACTGTCATACAAGAGTAGTAAAACTACATGACAGAAAATAGCAGAAAGGTCAGAGAATCCAGTGCACAAAAGAAACAATATTAAAATGAAATTGTACAGGTAACTGTACAGTTAACACCACTTTACTGATTTCAATCTATCTCTGAAAGGTTCAGCACAGACAGCTACAGAGACCACACCATTTGCTATTAATAAAGCCCAGCATCCAAGTTGTTCTGAACATGAGCAAAGGAGATTACGGTACCACAGTACTGAACAAGATCTCATTTATGAAAGCTATTATGAGTAAACATAAATTTCAATGTCCAATAACTTGGCATATATCAGGAACAGAAATGCAATCTAAATTCATCTGAAAAGCTGAAAATACTCTCCTCACAGTGTAGCAAAACATGTTTCTGATGTGGTAGAAATACAAAGCACACGATTTCAAATTGGAAATACTCATACTTACAAAGCAAATGGATATGAAAAACAGTTACAAGAAACAAGCTTTCACTTTGTTCAAAAAAAAATCATTACAGTGCTTTCTCACCAACACACATACAGGAGTCCTCTACATTTGTGAAGTGACATCTCCAAACAATAAGCTTGTGCCAACAGTGATTTTACTTTTAAAAACCAAACCAACCAAAGAAGTTCTGGTATTCTGGGCCTGATTTTCGATCTGTGAGCAAGCACAAAGACCACTGGTATGTCTAAATTCTAAAAACCATAGCTTACCTTTCTCTTCCTTCTTTCATCATCATCTAGATGTTTTTCTTTTTCCTTTTCAGACTTTTTTTTCTTCTTTTTCTTCTTTTCTTTATGTCGTTCTCGCTCATGATCTGATCTGTCATCGTAGTAACTAGAATCATGCCCTGACCCAGAAAGTTCTGTCACTTCACTTCCTCCAACTTTAAGCACCAGTTTTAAAGGTTTTTCCAGAGGCTTATCTCCATAATCTAAATTTAGAAAGTAAAAAATTTCATAAATGCTCATGCAAATAACAGTATACAGCAATTACTGATGCTTCTTCTAGAAATACCGAATTTACTGCGGATTTAAAATAAATGTAATGTATCTGGAGAGAAAAATAACAGAGCAAAGTACAACAAATGCAAGTTAAAAACCAGTTGTTCAGCACATTCCACGTTGTGATTTTTTCACAAACCTGCAATACCTAAAGAACTCCTTTGCTTTCTCCGACAACATCTCAAGACCCTTATCAGAGGAAAGTGAAACAAAGCATCGCCCAATTAGCGCTGTAAACGAAACCCATCACTTACAGCCCTATGAACCACAGCGACGCTGGGCCGCAAAACCCCCACCAGCGACGCCTCAGCACCGCCCGCTTCCGGCCACCGCCCGCTGGAACACCGAAGGAGCAGCCCCTCATCACACCCTGCTTCCTTACCCCGACAACAGGACCGAGCTCCGGGGCCTTCGCCCGTCCCCGGCAGCTCACGCCTTCCGATAAGGCATCTCCTTCGTGGAGTGCTGCTGCGACTCAGCCCACGAAGGGATGCTGCTTCCTACCGACAGCCACGGGTGTGGAGCGGATAGATGCCTCCAGGCATCTAAAAAATCATAGAATGCCTCCAGGGATGGGGCCTTCGCCACCTCTCCGGGCAACACGTTCCAGAGTTTCACTACCGTCATAGTGAAACCTTCTCTTCCTTACGTCCAATCTAAACCTACCCTGCTCTCGCTTAAAACCATTGTCCCCCATCCTATCACTGCATGCCCTTACAGTCCTTCACCAGCTTTCCTGTAGGTCCCTTTCAGGTGCTGGAGGACTGCTATAAGGTCTTCTCAGAGCCTTCTCTTCTCCAGGCTGAACAAGCCCAGCACTCTCAGCCTGCCCAGCCTTCTGATATTTTTTTTGGCCCTCCTCCGGACGCGCCCAAACAGGACCATGTCCTTCTATCGAGGGCTCGAAAGCTGGACGCAGTGCTCTAGGGTAGGTCTCACCAGAGCAGAATAGAGAGTCAGAATCACCTCGCTCCATCTGCTGGCCACACTTGTTTTGATGCAGCCCAGGATGAGATTAGCCCTCTGGGCTTCAAGTGCACGTTGTTGCCTCACGTCCACCTTTTCCTCCATCAATACCCCCAAGGTGTTTTGGCAGGGCTACTCTCCATCACATCATCACCCAGACTAGGCCCAGGTACGAAGGCAGACCCCTCCCCTCCGCACCACCCCCAATTCTTACCACCGTACGCAGTGGCGGAGGCCGAACGCCATTCCGTCTTCTCTGCTTTGTGCTTTTTGTGCTTCTTCCCCATGGCAAACCCAGCCCCTCCAGCCCCGATCTCCTCCCCGCCGCCCTACCGGAAACGCGGAGAGCGGAAGTACAAGGACTCCTTCCGCCTGCCGCGGAGGAACATCCGGGTCAAGGCGGGGAGAATCCGCGCTCGGCTCGCCAGCCCGCCTTTTACGAAAAGGTGGCAGCCATATTTCGGTAACGTCGGGTTCTCTTAACGCTTGAGCGGAGTCTTTGCCGCTTTGTGTGTTGGAGAAACAGCCTGCGCAGCGGTCGGGGGGGCGGGTTGAGGGGGAAGAGGAGCTGCTTGGCCCTTCTGTTCTCGTCTCCCAGTCGCAGCGTAGCGTCTTTGGGACCGTTTCTGGCGTGAGGTGATTTCTTGTCTTCGCTGTAGAGGCCCGCGGAGGGGAGGGAGCGCGCTCGCGGCGTGTCGGTGGCTGGCGTTGCCGTCTCCCGAGGGAGCGAAGTGTCGTGCGGGTCCCCGCTGTGTGTGGGTTACACGTGGGTGTGGCGCGGCGTCTCTTGTGCCGGGAAGGGCGGGACCATTGACATATAGCGGTCAGTGATACCTTCTCCTTGGTATCGCTTTCCCCCTAGAGGCGAGGAGGATGGATGAAGCCGCTGGGGATTTGAAGCAAGCGCTCCCGAACGTGTGTGACAATGCTCCAATTCACGTGGAAGTTCTTCAGAAATCAAACAGGTCTCTCTGATTAGGACTTTACTTGCTGCACCTTGTGTCTGTTGTCCCTTGTCTCTGCAAGTGTGCACGTTGCTCTGCCTGGCCTTCTCTGTCCTCTCCCATGAGTTTCCACACAAGTGCCTCTCAAACAAACCTAGTTTCTCCTTGGGCATTATGTGATCCAGTTTCATAATCAAGTTTGTGGACCTATTCTGGCCTTGTTCTAGTATATTTTGCCTCTTGTACAGCAGAGCCTAAAACTGCATGCACTGTTACAGATGTGGTCTCACAAACAGCCCAAACAGCATAGCCTAAAAGCCTTATTTGTAGCAGAGGCACATGGCTGACTCATTGACAACTTGTCCAATAGTACTCCTGGGTTCTTTTCTGCAGTGCTGCTTTTCATCCATTTGGCCACTGGTCTCTGCTGTTTTCTGAGTAGTAAAACACAGGCTTATATGCTTACTTTGGAACTTTAAAGTTCCTGTCAAACTGCATCCAATCTGCAGTGATCTCTTTGAAGGGCAGCCCTGCTCTAGTATACTGACAGATCTCTCTGCTTCTGTGTTGTCTATAAACTTGCTGCAGTATTTTATTGCTCTGTTGCCCAGGGTATAAATGAATACATAAACACGGTGTCAGTCTTAATATTGACAGTGCCACCCCCACCTTTTTCTGCCTGACTTACTGAGACATTCTTAGTCTTTATACTACAAACCACAGCCCTTTGATCTCAACAGCCCTGTCACCTTGTCTATTTAACAGGTCCTTACTTTACCAGTTTGGCTATCTGGATAATATGGGAGAGTGTGTCTAAGGTATTGCTAGAGTCAGTGTGTAAAATGTTCACTGCTCTGTTTTTGCCAAACTTAAAAGACACTAAACGGGGAATTCACATTGGAAAAGCATCACTAAAATTGCAAAATGAAGTTAAAGCTTTTCTGTGATCTTAAAATAGTATTCTTCCTGTAGTTTTTTGCCTCTTCATCTGGAATTACCATTTCCAGCATGTCCTCATCCTGAGGCATCAGCTGTGCTCAGAAATGAAAGCATAATATAACTTCCAAGCTAAGTGTACCAAATTGAGTCTAGTAGCTTGGATATGAGTTTTTATGTTGGGGTTTTGGGTTGGTTATTTTTTTGTTGTTTTTCCTAGTGAAGCACAGATTGCATAACTGATTTCCATTATTGAAATATCTAGCTCTCTTATTCCATGTTCCCTGATGTGACCACAAACAGAGCTGCCCTTTGGCCTGTGTCTTTTAATGCACAATTTAAAAGGAGTTTAATTTCTAAACTTGTTGCTTTTGCCAACAAACTGAGTATGATAGGATTTTTTTTTCTCCAGAATGTTACTGGGGGGGTGGGAGGGATTGGGCATTGAGTGGGTTTTGAGGTTTTTGTGTTGGTTGGTTTGTTGGGGGTGGTATTTTGGGGAGATACTTTAGGGTGGGTTGTTGAGGTTGCTTTTGTGGAAAGGGATCTGCTCTCCACATAGGCTTATGTGTGAAATAATGCACTCTAATATTAGTTCATACTTTCTTATGCCTGTCCTTGCTCTAAATAATGCTGACTCTTTCCTGTTAGTGCGGCCAAGAAAGAAGATATCAGGATGAGTGTCTTAAAGCTGTTGAACAGACATAACATCGTGTTTGGTGACTACAAGTGGACAGAGTTTGATGATGGCTTCCTTAGCAGCAATGTGCAGTCTGTGTCCATTGTGGATACAGACCTGAAATTGAAAGACAGACAGGTATTCAGTCAAGAATGCTCTGTTCATATGCTTGTGAACTAGTTCTAGGCAGAGTAGTGATAGCCTAAGGACATAAGTGAGACAAGGTCTGTAGGGGCAATATAGTACCTTTTATTAGGCATTCTGGTATAACCAGGAAAATGTATGTTTTTGCACTTATACCCCTTGGAAATGTCTGAAACAGAAGTAGTAGGTTTAAAAGCTGTATGTCAGCTGAGAACTGTAACTTTCTTACCTTATGATTAGTTTTGAATGAGAAATACAGTGTATTAAAAGTCTTTTTATGTTCATTCTAGCCTATTGACTTGAGCAAAAGCAGTCTTTCTCTTCATATTTTTCATCTGAATGAAGAAGGACCAAGCTCTGAAAACCTGGAAGAAGAGAATGAGGATATAGTTGCAGCTAACCACTGGGTGCTACCAGCAGGTACCTATCTGATATTTCCAGAAGGTCTAGAGCAGTTATAATGGGAAAAAAAAATCTTGGAAAGGCTAAAAATGTTTATAGGTTTACCTGTTAAAGGTGTTCTTTCTATATACTGTTTAATTTTGTCCTTTGTTGATGGAACCAGTATATTTAGAAAATCTTCTTTATGGTTTTGTCTGAACTACAGATGATTTGACAACATATAATTTATTTTTGTAATATTTGTGGATAGGGGGAAGTAACTGACTTTCTGGAATAAAGTGTGTAGTCAGAAACATGCAAATTTTTAACCCAACAACCTGCAGTCCAAATTTTTATTTGGAGATACACAAGAAACTCATCAATTNACTTGTCCAATAGTACTCCTGGGTTCTTTTCTGCAGTGCTGCTTTTCATCCATTTGGCCACTGGTCTCTGCTGTTTTCTGAGTAGTAAAACACAGGCTTATATGCTTACTTTGGAACTTTAAAGTTCCTGTCAAACTGCATCCAATCTGCAGTGATCTCTTTGAAGGGCAGCCCTGCTCTAGTATACTGACAGATCTCCCTGCTTCTGTGTTGTCCATAAACTTGCTGCAGTTTTTTATTGTTCTGTTGCCCAGGGTGTAAATGAATATGTAAAGACGGTGTAAGTCTTAATATTGACAGTGAGACCCCCACCTGCCTGACTTACTGAGCCATGCTTAGTCTTTATACTACAAACCACAGCCCTTTGATCTGAACAGCCTGTCACCTTGTCTATTTACCAGGTCCTTACTTTACCAGTTTGGCTATCTGGATAATATGGGAGAGTGTGTCTAAGGTATTGCTAGAGTCAGTGTGTAAAATGTTCACTGCTCTGTTTTTGCCAAACTTAAAAGACACTAAACGGGGAATTCACATTGGAAAAGCATCACTAAAATTGCAAAATGAAGTTAAAGCTTTTCTGTGATCTTAAAATAGTATTCTTCCTGTAGTTTTTTGCCTCTTCATCTGGAATTACCATTTCCAGCATGTCCTCATCCTGAGGCATCAGCTGTGCTCAGAAATGAAAGCATAATAGAGCTTCCAAGCTAAGTGTACCAAATTGAGTCTAGTAGCTTGGATATGAGTTTTTATGTTGGGGTTTTGGGTTGGTTATTTTTTTGTTGTTTTTCCTAGTGAAGCACAGATTGCATAACTGATTTCCATTATTGAAATATCTAGCTCTCTTATTCCATGTTCCCTGATGTGACCACAAACAGAGCTGCCCTTTGGCCTGTGTCTTTTAATGCACAATTTAAAAGGAGTTTAATTTCTAAACTTGTTGCTTTTGCCAACAAACTGAGTATGATAGGATTTTTTTTTCTCCAGAATGTTACTGGGGGGGTGGGAGGGATTGGGCATTGAGTGGGTTTTGAGGTTTTTGTGTTGGTTGGTTTGTTGGGGGTGGTATTTTGGGGAGATACTTTAGGGTGGGTTGTTGAGGTTGCTTTTGTGGAAAGGGATCTGTTCTCCACATAGGCTTATGTGTGAAATAATGCACTCTAATATTAGTTCATACTTTCTTATGCCTGTCCTTGCTCTAAATAATGCTGACTCTTTCCTGTTAGTGCGGCCAAGAAAGAAGATATCAGGATGAGTGTCTTAAAGCTGTTGAACAGACATAACATCGTGTTTGGTGACTACAAGTGGACAGAGTTTGATGATGGCTTCCTTAGCAGCAATGTGCAGTCTGTGTCCATTGTGGATACAGACCTGAAATTGAAAGACAGACAGGTATTCAGTCAAGAATGCTCTGTTCATATGCTTGTGAACTAGTTCTAGGCAGAGTAGTGATAGCCTAAGGACATAAGTGAGACAAGGTCTGTAGGGGCAATATAGTACCTTTTATTAGGCATTCTGGTATAACCAGGAAAACGTGGGTATATTTTTGCACCTATACCCCTTGGAAATGTCTGAAACAGAAGTAGTAGGTTTAAAAGCTGTATGTCAGCTGAGAACTGTAACTTTCTTACCTTATGATTAGTTTTGAATGAGAAATACAGTGTATTAAAAGTCTTTTTATGTTCATTCCAGCCTATTGACTTGAGCAAAAGCAGTCTTTCTCTTCATATTTTTCATCTGAATGAAGAAGGACCAAGCTCTGAAAACCTGGAAGAAGAGAATGAGGATATAGTTGCAGCTAACCACTGGGTGCTACCAGCAGGTACCTATCTGATATTTCCAGAAGGTCTAGAGCAGTTATAATGGGAAAAAAAAATCTTGGAAAGGCTAAAAATGTTAATAGGTTTACCTGTTAAAGGTGTTCTTTCTATATACTGTTTAATTTTGTCCTTTGTTGATGGAACCAGTATATTTAGAAAATCTTCTTTATGGTTTTGTCTGAACTACAGATGATTTGACAACATATAATTTATTTTTGTAATATTTGTGGATAGGGGGAAGTAACTGGCTTTGTGGAATAAAGTGTGTAGTCAGAAACCTGCAAATTTTTAACCCAACAACCTGCAGTCCAAATTTTTATTTGGAGATACACAAGAAACTCATCAATTCAAACATCATCAGAACCCACTGCTGGATTCCAGCCCTTAAGATAGTGCTGTTCTAATATTTGGAACAAACCAAAGAGATTTAGAGTCCTCGGTGTCTTCTGAAAAGAAGAATAAGACTTTGCTCTTCAGTAAAGCATGACCTGCCTGTTACTGGCTTGTGCTTGCTCCTGGAAGAAGCTTAAGCTCAGAGGGAGTGATTCTGAAACTTTTCTAGCTCTTTCCATGTTGTGAAAAGCCTGACTATTCTTTAGGAAGAATTCAGTCTGATACTTTGACAGTATTCCCATATTATTGTGTTTTATAATTGTTCAGTCTTTTTCAGTTTTCTTTGCTGAAAGTTAAAAACTAGCTGCTAGAAAGGATGGATACCCATCTAACAACCTTAGGTTTTAATGCATTATTCAGCTATGTTCTCTTTTTTCAACCTCTACTTGTTAATGTTAAAAAAAAAAAAAAAAAGAGAAAATTTTACTTAGAACCTTCATCCCACGTGAACTTTTTATAGCTCTCTGTCTTGGGGAAATGTAAGTCCATTTCCTGTTGAGAGTGGAAGGAATATTTTGCTTTTCATGTTAAGAAATTAGAAAGATTAATTTCTTCTCACAATTATTTCTGGAAACAAAAGTTGTGAAAGTGCTGAATGTGTCTCTCAGAAACTGGTGTTTGTATTTTAAGAAAGATAACTTGGGGTTTTTTCTGTATATTTTAGTTGGTGTCTTATCTCTGTTCTTAATCTTTACCTTTAGTAGAGAATAATCTGAAAACTGTTTTATGATGCAACTGTAGATTATAAATTCTCAGATTGATTTATCCTAAACAGGTATTTAATATCTTGGTTTTGTAGCTGAGTTCCATGGCCTTTGGGAAAGTCTTATATATGATGCTGAAGTAAAGTCACACGTAAGTTAAAAATTATTAACAACTAAAATTGCCTTCTAAAAACTAAGAGTTGAAATGTAGCCTTTTTGGAGTTTTCTGCATGCCATGGTGAATTTATATGGAAATCACTAGTTCAAAAAATAATTCTGTGTAGTTTTTGATAGTTACATACTTCTTTGATTTACACTTAACAAAGGAAGGTAGAGCTGGCATTTTGAAATTGAACATAATATCTCATGTATTAAACATAGTATATCAATATAAACATCACATATCAAGGTTTATGGTGAAGTTAGCTTAAATAGCATTAATTATATGGTTTTTAGAAAGGGTGAAGAAAATTAGTGGAAAAAAATAACTTCAGAGTGAACTAGAAAAAATGCATGCAGCAATTTTTTTTTTTAAACCAATTCTCTGTTTCTCTGTTGTGAAGGTCCCCAGGCTTTTTGTGTGTTGTGTCTTTGGTCTGTATTTTTTTAATCATAAGGCAATTTTCATAGGTTGCCATTGCTAAGAGTAGTGTGTTGCTGCAAGTCAACTACAAGTATAGTGCTTCTTTTCTACTAGCAATCATTACCTTGCAGTAACTAACCAAGGAAACTAAATCACTAAATGTATTCAACTTACTGTGTGATGGGCTAAATTCCACCTGGTTTTGTCCCATTAGTTGGTTCCATTCTTTAAACCATGGAAGTGGCTGGGTACAGTTGCATTCTACAGACCCTGCAATGGTTGCTGTGAATTTTCAAAATACATTCTACAATATGCTGCATGAAGTTCAGGTTTCTTTCAGTTGTTGGAGTACTGTTGTCCTATTAGCACACATGGATCAAAAGCATCTTATAGGTGACAGCAACATAACACAATACAGTATCAGGTTTATTGGTGTATAGCTAAAAATCACAGATGCACACCTAAAGTTCTTAATTTGTTGAAAGAGTTCTCTACTTCCTAATTCTAGATAATTCTAAAATGAAGTAATGTTATTTTTAGAAGGAAGCATTCAGGGAAGTACATGCAACTTCCTTTACTTGGAAGGATAGCCAATCTATAAATTCCTTATTGTATCTGAGACAAATGCTTCAGTAGAAAGGAACCAAAATGTGACAGGCAATGTTTTATTTAGTGAATTAAATATAACAAACTAAACAAATGTATAGCTGTATGACATCTATAAAGAACCTGGAGTTTGAGTCTTTGACTGTATGTTTGGGCAGATTGGGATTTGAAGACACACTCTAAGAGTGGTGATGGAAAATAAATATAATTTAACTTCCTTAAAGCCTTTAATTTATTATCATAAAAGTTTTGGAACTCTAATTGTGCCCACTACATGGTATTCTTTTTTTCCTGAGGGCAGGAAGGAAATGAGTTTCCAACCTCTGCAGAAAGAAAATTTGCCTATGCCTGAAAATTTGCCTATGAGCCTCTTTTTGTGTGTATTTTTTGTTTGGTTGGTTAGTTTGTTGGGGGTTTTGGTTTGGTTTTTTTTTTTTTTGTGGTGTTAAGAAAGTACAATAGACAGATTAATTCTATTGGTAGTTTTAATTGCAGATATGTCTCTAATTTGTGTGTCTGTCTTCTTTTCAATTAGTTGCTTGATTATGTGATGACAACCTTACTATTTTCTGACAAAAATGTTGACAGCAACCTGATATCCTGGAACAGAGTTGTTTTGCTGCATGGTAAAAATTATATACCTTAAACCAATTAGATTTATGGGACAACTGTTTATACTTCTGATAAAACTTGTGTTGCACTTCTGTGTTGAAATTACATGATCAAAAAGCAGCAGAGAATATTTTCTCTATAATGCAAATTTAGATTAAATGTAATGTCAGAATCATATTTGCTATTTTTTGCAGGAATTTAAATTTTAAACTTATAATGCAGTGACAGTACTATGGGGTTTTTATTTTAAGTTACAGCTTTTTTTTAATAAAGTGCAAAAATTAATGCAAATTCTGAGGATATTAGGAGCCATTTATTCATTACAGTTCTATTGCAGTATTAAAAAATTTCTTATGGCTTCTTAAAAACTTTTGAGGAAACTGGGAAATCAATCTGTGGGTTGTTATTAACAATGTGTTCTGTTGCTAAGTATGAGTGCAGCACTCTCACTAATTTAGTTATAACTACTTTGCTTGGGCTGTAAACTTCAGTCAGTCCTTGCTTACTCTGGATGTTGTATCATAAATGAGATTAACATCAGCTCAATCAATTTTCCTGCAAAATGCAGTTTGTCATTGATTAATCACAACTTTGTCATCAATACTGTCACTCAATAATAAAAGGTCCCAGGGGAAATGTTTTTCAAGTGTTGGTTACACTTAAGTTCTAACTATCAGTTTAGAAGCTGCAGGATGTTTTTGTATGGAAAACTATTTTAGATTGTTAACAATATATTTGTGATAGATAATTTTAGGAATGAGCTCATTATTGTGACCACAAGTTAATACTGGGAAATGTGTGACTGTGGTAGTGCAAAATACATTTATGCTGTAAGGGCAGTACTGGCTTTGAATGGTTGTATGGTTGATGTTATCAGTTTGTTTAGCTCCCACACATTTTCCATACATTCATACTCTGTTTAGCTGTACTTGTCTTTGGAGAAAGTCTCTTCCATTTGGTGACATGCCAGATCTCAAAGGTTTGTCACAGAGCATACTTATTAAGATGCTGTGTGTTGCCTCAAGGTAGAGATTTCTGGAAAGTGGACAGCTGATCAAACTGGGCATGGTGTGTTTGTTTTGCATGCCAGAAGGGTATGTTTCAAAAAGATGTAAGTTTAAGCATAACACTGATTTTTGAGAACACTAATAAGAATGACACCTGCTAGGGTGACAGACTTGTTTCTGTGGCTGTTCAGTATTTTAATTTTATGGTGTCTGCATGCAAACTATTCAATTAACTAAACCAATAATTTAAAATTATATAATTTAAAACTCAGTTCTCAGGTTGTACTGGAGTAAATAATCTTTTCCAAATACCCTGGTGTTCACAATCATCTGCTACAATTTTATTCTACAGTTAAAATGAAATAGAGTAGTTAGAAGTTGTTGCATGTCATTAACACTCTGAGGCAGGATCTGTGTAATGTATAAATTTGGTTTCAAACCAGGCCCTCCTGGAACTGGGAAAACCTCTCTCTGTAAAGCATTGGCTCAGAAGCTGACAATTCGACTATCATGCAGGTGATTTGGGAAATTTTTCAGTTTAAAATTGTTCATTTTTCTTTTTTTGGTATCTCAAAGGTATTTAACAATTCATTTCAAGTAACTTGCCAAGTGATGGTGTTCATAGTTCTTTTATAGTGCACCTGTCTAGCAACAAAATTGATCTGATAGGCTGGTAAGGATAAAAAACTGGCTGGGTGTCTGGGCCCAGAGTGGTGGTGAATGGAGTTAAATCCACTTGGTGGTCAGTCACCAGCGGTGTTCCTCAGGGCTCGGTGCTGGGGCCTGTTCTCTTTAATATCTTCACTAATGACCTGGAAAAGGATTGAGTGCACCCTCAGTATGTTCACAGACTACACCAAGTTAGGTGGGAGTGTTGATCTGCTTGAGGGTAGGAACGCCCTATAGATGTCTGGACAGTATGGATCGATGGGCTAAAGCAACGGCATGAGGTTCAACCAACCACGTGCCG